>PVIJ01018713.1:0-25638 GCA_004024925.1 Scalopus aquaticus
GGAGGGCTTTAGCTATGCGAGGTTTTTTGTGGTTCCATATGAATTTCATCAGTAGTCGATCTATTTCTTTGAAGAATGTCATTGAGATTTTTATTGGGATAGCATTAAATCTGTAAATTGCTTTTGGTAGGATTTCCATTTTGATAATGTTAATCCTTCCAATCCATGAACAAGGGATGCCTTTCCATCTTCTTGTGTCATCTTCTATTTCTTTCAACAGAGTTTTGTAGTTTTCTTTGTATAAGTCCTTTATGTCTTTTGTTTGATTTATTCCCAGATATTTGATTTTTTTGGTTTCGATTTTGAAGGGGATGGATCTGTGACCTGGAGACCAAGGACAAGCCGTTGGTGTTGAGATTCTTAAATCATGGCGAGGCCCTGAGGAAAGAATAAAACACCAATTATGGACTGAATTGTGACTCCTTTCACTCATACGTTGAAGTCCTGAACTCCTACTGCCTCAGAATTAACTGTATTTGGAGACAGCATCTTTAAAGTGGTGATTAAGATTAAACTGGTGTCCCTATAAGTAAAGAGAGCAGGGCACAGACATTCAGAGAAAGACCATATGAAGACACAGGGAAAAGACAATCATCTACAAGCCAAAAAGGGGCATCACAATGAAACCAGTCCTGCCAAAATCTTGGCCTTAGACTTCAATTCCAGAGTGGTGTTTTAAATTTCTGTGGTTTAAGTCATCCATCTGACATTAATTTTTGCAAGCCTAGAAATTAATATTTTATACTACAAAATGAATGCCTTAGCTTCTTTGGGGGTAGAAAAACTCAAGGACTTACTTGGACAAGTCCCAGAAGTTCAGTGAACTAGAAGGAGAATGTAGGTTTATTGGAGAGGTAGGAAGAGAGAGATCCCAGGTAAATGGAGGCATGCAGATATTACTATTTCTAAATAACATGTTTCTTAAACTAAAGTGTTTTTTAGTTACTATCTGGAATCATCCACTTGTTGTAAGGAATAGCTTTGTTGTACTTGGGATGACTGCCTGATGGTATTTGCCTTATGTGATTTGATGATGACAAAAAAATATCAGAGATGATCACTGTTCTATGTCCTCAATTATCCCTCCTCTGGACAAGATTCAAAAGAATTGACCCCTTCTTTCTGGAATCTCTTGCCTCTCCTGGATTGGGAGGTACCATATGCCTCCTACATTTCTAGTGGCTCATTTTTAATTTTGCTTGCTTTCTCTTCTCTCTCTACCTACATACCAACAATTGGAGTTCCTCAGGGTGCCATAGCAGGTGTCATAACATCTCTAATGTCCCATCCTATCAGGTGGGCTCTTGAGATCTTTGATTTAAATGCACGCATACCCCAAAATCTATACTTCTGGCTCCTTCCTTTAGCTCCTGATTCATATACTGACATGCATACTTATATTTTTCACTTGGATGTTATACAGACATCTTCCATTTTATGAGTTCAAAATTACACTCTGATTTTCCTGCCCATTCTTGTTCCCGCCCCCAGTTTTTCATTCTCAATTTAGTGTTATCACCATCAATTCAGTGGTACAATCCAAATTGTTCTTGATCCTTTCTCTCTCACTCAATCGATTACAAATACAGAATATTCTGCTTTTAAAATATATTCCAAACTGTCCATATCTTTTCATCCCCTCTGAGAATATCACAGTGCTGACCAGTTGCTTGGGCTACTGTTAGTCTCCATTTTGCATATGTATCACAGCCCACAGAATCATGTGGTATATTGTTCTATTGTGGCCCACAGTTTTGTATGGTTCTCCCCCTTCCTACAAGTTGAACTTCATCTTCTTTTACTCCTTGGGCACTCTCTCACACCTTCTTAAAATTAATTAATATATATGATTTATTAATATATTGATTATTTATTAATTATTAATTATATTAATATATTAATTAATATATATGTATATATATATACACATCATTGTTCATTTGTTTTACACTGTTTGTTTTCTTTTCTGAGGTGTAGGCCCCAAAGAATTTCCACCACGAATTCACCTGTGCACCATCACCATAGTCCCTTTTGCTCTTCCCACCCTCTTTTTTGATCCCTTCCCCTTCCCCTCCCCTTCAGAGTGTCTCTAAACTATAGTTGTTTGTTTTTGTTTGATTTTGTTGTTTTTTATTGTTATTGTTTTATTTCTATTTATTTATTTATTTTTCCTTGATGCCTTGTTTGGTTCCCTTATATTTCTTCTATAAGGGAAACCATCCAATATTTTTCTTTCTTCTTCAGGCTTATTTCACTGAGCATAATCCCTTCTAGCTCCATCCATGTTGCCGCAAATGTCATGAGTTTATCTTTTTTGACTGCTGAATAGTATTCCATTGTGGATATATACCATATCTTCTTGATCCAGTCGTCTATTTTTGGGCATTTGGATTGTTTCCAAATCTTACCTATTATAAATAGTGCTGCAATGAACATAGGGGTGCAGGTATTCTTTTGGATTGATGATTTTGTGTCCTTTGGATAGATCCCTAGGAGTGGCATTGCTGGGTCATATAGTAGCTCCATTTTTAGTAGTCTGATGTACCTTCATACAACTTTCCATAGTTGTTGGAGCAATTTGCAGTCCCACCAGCAGTGTAGGAGAGTTCCTTTTCCACCACATCCTCTCCAGCATTTGTCATTGCCTGTTTTTTCAAATGTGCCATTCTTACTGGAGTAAGATGGTATTTCATTGTGGTTTTGATTTGCATTTCCCTTACTATTAGAGATGTTGAACATTTTTTCACGTGCCTGTTGGATATTTGCATTTCCTTTTTGGAGAAGTGTCTTTTTATCTCTTCTGTCCACTTTTTGACTGGATTGTTTAATTTTGTTGAGTTTTGTGAGTTCTTTGTATATCTTTGTAATCAGTCCCTTATCAGTTGTATGGATGCAAAAATTTTCTCCCCGTCTGTAGGGTGTCTCTTTATTTTGGTTAATGTCTCTTTTCCAGTACAAAAGCTTTTAAGTTTGATGTAATCCCTGCTGTTTATTTTTTCCTTCGCTTTCTTTGCTTTGAGAGATGAGTCTTTAAGATGTTACTGATATGTATGTCATGTAGTGTTTACCTATATATTTTTCCAATATTTAATGATTTCAGGTCTTACGTTCAGTTCTTTTACCCATTTTGAGTTTATTTTTGTACATGGTGTGAGGTAGTGGTCTAGTTTCATTCTTTTGGTTGTGATGGTCCAGTTGTCCCAGCACCATTTATTGAACAAACTGTCTTTGTTCCATTGCATATACTTTGTTCCTTTGTCAAAAATTAATTGTCCATATGTGTACGGCTTTATTTCAAGGCTTTCTATAAGGTTCCATTGGTCTGTGTGTCTGTTTTTGTTCTGGTACCATGCTGTTTTAATTATTATGGTTTTGTAATATAGTTTGAAATCTGGACGTGATTCCTCTATTTTCCTTTGTTTTAGTCAGGAGAGCTTTGGTTATTTGAGGTCTCTAAATGAATTTCATCAGTATTTGTTCTATTTCTTTAAAGAATGTCAGTTAGATTTTTATTGGAATATGGTTAAATCTGTAAATTGCTTTTGGTAGGATGGCCATTTTAATAATGTTAATTCTTCTGAACCATGAGCAGGGGATGTCTTTCCATTTCTTTGTGTCTTCTTCTATTTCTTTTAATGTTTTATAGTTTTCTTTGTATGGGTCCTTCACCTCTTTTGCTAGGTTTATTCCCAAGTATTTGATTTTTTTTTGTTTCAGTTATAAATGGATGGTTTTTTTGATTACTTCTTCAGATTGATTGCTTGTATATAGGAAGGCTACTGATTTTTGTGTGTTGATTTTAAATCCTGCAACTTTACTGAATTGGTTTATTCTTTTGATTAATTTTTCTATGGAGTTTTTAGGGTTTTCTACGTATATTATATCATCTGCAAATAGTGATAGTTTTACTTCTTCTTTCCCTATTTGGATTCCTTGTGTGTCTTTCTCTTGTCTTATTGCTCTGGCTAGGACTTCCAGTATTATATTGAAAAGCAGTGGTGAGAGTGGACATCCCTATCTTGTTCCTGATCTTAAAGGAAAGGCTTTCAGCTTTTCAGCTTTGAGAATAATGTTGGCTGTGGGTTTGTCATAAATGGCCTTTATCATGTTAAGGTATGATCCTTGTATACCAATAATTTCAAGGTCCTTCAACAAAAATTGATGTTGAACTTTGTCTAATGCTTTCTCAGCATCTATTGATATGATCATATGGTTTTAGTTTTTCTTTTTTTTGATGTGTTGGATTACATTAATTGATTTTCGGATGTTGAACCATCCTTGTGCCCCTGGAATAAATCCCACTTGATTATGGTGAGTTACCTTTTTGATGGATTGTTGGATTCTGTTGGTGAGGATTTTGTTGAGGATTTTTGCATCAGTGTTCATTAGGAAGACTGGTGTGTAGTTTTCTTTTTATGTGTTGTCTTTGTTTGGTTTTGGTATTAGTGTAACATTGGCTTCATAGAACATTTTGGTAGTAACCTTTTTTTCTCAGTTTTTTTAAAGAGTTTTTGTAGGATAGGCACTAATTCATTTCTGAATGTTTGGTAGAATTCATTTGTGAATCCATCTGGTCCTGGACTTTGTTTTGGGGGAGTGTTTTGGTTACTGTTTCAATTTCACTGCCTGTAATTGGTCTGTTTAGGTGCTCTTTGTCTTTTTTATATAATTTTGGATGATAATATCGTTCTAGGAATTTGTCCATCTCCTCTAGATTGTTGCACTTGTTTACATATAGGTATTCATAGTAATCTCTGATTACACTGGTCAACATTGAGATCATAAATGACTTGAAAAGGCCCTAATCTGTATTATCTTGGTGTGCTAAACATGAAGATAAGCCTGAAAATTTTTTATTCACTCTCATTTTGAAGATATTTTATATAAATCATTTTATATGTTTTGCCACGTAAATTTATCCAGTTGGACTGCAACAACATCCTAAATCAGCCCAGAATGTTGTAATATTGCATCACATCGCATAATACCATCATGCACACATCATCTAGAGTTGATTGCATCATTTCCTGATGCAATGCAATACTACTGCCAGGCGGCTGCTGAAGTAAGCTGACATCAGCAGTGCACTCAAAAAAGCCCTGTCAGAAAGGTTGAGCAATAAAAATATTTCAGACTGTGCGAGACAGTTTAAGCTACTGTTCCATAGAACTGTTATTATTTTATCCATTTGAGCACAATACAGAACAGTAATGCCTTAGAAGTGTGTTAATAGCTTGGACAATTTCTGCTATATTTGTGGGGAAGTGATATTTGCCAACCAGAAGAAAAGTATCACTTCTCAATTGAAGAAGGCTTATCATCTTGACTTCGAATGCAAGGTTGGTGACCAAGACAAGCCTTGGGCCCCGCAAATATGCTGTGCTACATGGACAACACAGCTTTCACAGTGGTGAAATGGCAAAAGACCATTAATGCCATTTGCAGTCCCCATGGTGTGGAGAGATCCAAGCAACCACATAAAAGACCGTTACTTCTGCTTGGTTCCTCCTCTTTCCGATAGAAGAACAAAGCAAAAGAAGTCGAGAATAATCTACCCAAACATTCCGTCTGCATTGATATGACCATTTCCACAACTTGCTGCAGGGTGATACGAAACAAGCATGGAATGCTTTTCGCCTAGTGTCTCCAAACTTACTTGGGAATGTTAGGACAGAAAACTACAAGGAACTAGTAGGAGACATGCTGATGCAGTATTAGAAATTTGGCTTCAATGTGTCTCTAAAGATCCACTTCCTTCATTCCCATCTGGATTTGTTCCTTGAAAACTGTGATATGGTTAGTGATGAACATGGCGAATGTTTTCATCAAGATATTGCATCAATGGAACAAAGATACCAGGGAACATGGTCCACTACAATGCTGGCTGATGACTGCTGGACACTCCCCAGAGTTGCTCCTGAACAGCTGTACAAGAGACAAGCGAAGAAATCTAAGTAGTGTATGACTTGATTTTTTTTACAGGTATTAACCGTAGGCATATTATTATTGGCATGCATTTTGTGATGTAAACATCAATTTATTGCAGATTACAAAAAATTAGAGCCAAAATTAGAATTTGACTGTCATATTCTTGTTAAGCACATACAAATTGATAGGAAATGACTAATTTTATTTCAGTAACATGACTTTTGTAAAAATTTGTTGACCAGTGATTGACATGCATTTCATGATGTAAACATCCATTTATTGCAGATTACAAAAAAAACTAGAGCCAAAATTAGAATTTGACTGTCATATTCGTGTTGAGCACATACAAATTGATAGGAAATAACTAATTTTATTTCAGTAACATGACTTTTGTAAAAATTTGTTGACCAGTGTTATTCTTTTGATTTCTACTGAGTCTGTTGTAATTTCTCCTTTTTTGTTTATGATCCTGCTTATTTGTGATTTGTCCTGTTTTTTTTTTTTTTTCTCTCTGTGAGCCTGGCTAGAGGTTTGTCTTATTTATTTATTTTTTAAAAGAACCAACTTTTGTTTTTGTTCATTTTTTGGATTTTTTAAAATTTCTATTTCATTTATTTCTGCTTTCATTTTTATTATTTTCCTCTTCCACTGGTTTTTGATTTTTTTTGTTGTTGTTGTTGTTTGTTTTCTAGTTCCATGAGATGGAAGACTAGGTTGTTTCTTGTTTCTTGATGTGAGCCTGTATTGCTATATACTTTCCTCTTATTACTGCTTTTGTTGTGTCCCATGCATTTTGGAAAGTGATGCCTTCATTGTTGTTCAACTCAAAGTATTTTTTAATATCTTCCTTGATCTCCTCTCTGATCTTATGGTCTTCCAATAGAGTAGATTTCAGTCTCCATGAATTGGGATGGTTCCTTGCTTTCTTTTCATGATTTATTTCTAGTTTGATTCCTTTATGATCAGAGAAGAAGTTGGAATGATTTTGATCTTAATGTATCTGTTGATGTTTGTCTTGTGGCCCAGTATGTGAGAGAATTTGGAGAATGATCTGTGCACACTTGAGAAAAATGTATACTAAGGTTCTTTTGGGTGCAATGTCCTATAGATGTCTGCTATGCCCATGAGGTCAAGCTCTTTATTGCTCTAGTGTCTTTGTTAATTTTTTATTTATTTATTCTTTTTAAAGATTTATTTATTTATACATACAAGCTGGGGTACAGACCAGAGGCACGGGGCGGCGAGAGGGTCCACCAGAGACAGAGTGGGGAGCAGAACATGCAGATCAGAAACACACTGCTTTTTTTTTTTTTTTAAAGATTTATTTATTTATACATACAAGCTGGGGCACAGGCCAGAGGTGTGGGGCGGCGAGAGGATTCACCAGAGACAGAGTAGGGAGCAGAACAGGCAGATCAGAAATACACTGCTGAGGGGAGCAGCGGGCGCGACAGGAGAGGTCTGCCGCACCATGTGGGACTCTCCCCGGCTGGGTGTCAAACTCGCATCGCCGCTGCTGACAGCTCCACAGCGCAGCACTCAACCGCTGCGCCACCAGGGAGGCCCTCTTTGTTAATTTTTTGACTCATTGACATGTCCATTTGTGAGAGTAGGGTGTTGAAGTCTCCTACTATATATATATATACACATATATATATATTTTCTCTAATATATATATATTCTATATATATTCTATATATTCTATATAATATATATAATATATTTTCTATATATATTCTATATATATATTCTCTCTCTCTCTATATATATATATATATAGAGAGAGAGAGAGAGAGAATATATATGTGTGTGTGTGTGTGTGTATTCTCTAATTTCTGTTTTCAGAGCTGATTTTAATTGTCTTATATATTTTGGTGCTCCTTCATTTGGTGAGTATATGTTAGTGAGTGTTATTTCTTCCTGGTGTATTGTGTCCTTTTTCATAATGTAATGACCATCTGTGTCTCTTTTTATCTTTTTCAGTTTGAAATCTATTTCATCTGGTATAGGTATAGCTGTTCCTGCTTTATTTTTTTGGTCCATTTGCTTTACTTTCGATATATGTTTATCTTTGGTAGTTAAGTGAGTTTCCTGGAGACAGCAGAAGGTTGGATTTTGTTTTTTGATCCAACCTGCTATTCTGTGTCTTTTTATTGATGAGTTTAGCCCATTTACACTTAGAGTTAATATTTATATGTTGGTGCTTGTATTTGTCATTTTGTTCGTCATTTTGTTGCCTTATTCTCTTATTCTTATTCATTCCTCTGTTGGTTTTGGCTTTAGGGCTTCTTGTAGTAGTTTTTGGAGTGGGGGGTTAGTTGTAGTGAATTTCTGGAGCTTCTGTTTGTCTGAGGAGGTCCTTATTTTTATTTTGTAAAGGCAAGAGAACTTTTGAGGGTAAAGTATTCTTGGTTGGCATTTGTTGTCTTGGAGTTTGTTGAATCTGTCACTCTATTCTCTTCTTGCCTGCAGTGTTTCTTTGGAGAAGTCTGATATCAGCCTGATTGGTTTTTGTTTATAGATTATCTGTTTCATCCCCCTTGTCAGTTTCATTATGTTTTCCTTGTCTTGGATTCTTGAGAGCTTTACTATTATGTGTCTTGTTGTAGTTTTTCTTTCATCGTGGTAGTTTGGAGTTCTTCTCGCCTCTTGTATGTCTATTTTCATCTCCTTCATCATGCTTGGGAAATTTTCTTCGATAATCTCCTTAAATAGTTTCCCAGTTCCTTGACCTTTCCTCAACCTCTGGGATTCTTATGACTCTTACATTTTCTTTCCTTATGGTGTCAGGTAGTTCTTGAAGTGTTTTTCCATTCTTTCATTTGTGCTTCTATTCCCTTTTCTTTTTTGGTTCTTTTTATATCTCTATATTTGAGAGTACTGATTCATTCTTCCATTTCATTAATTCTGTTTTTGTTGCTTTTCCCAGACTTCTTTAGTACCTCCATTGATCTTTTAATTTCTTGCATTTCTTTAATTTCCTTCTTTAGGTCCTCAATTTCATTCTTCAGTTCATTAATTATTTTTCTCATATCAGTCTCTTCCTTTTTGTTTTTCTTATGTTTTTAAATGATGATAATTCTAAATTCTCTATCTGGCAGGCAGAGAAGTTCTTCCATGTCATTGTTGTTCAGTTCTGGTGGTTGATTGCCTTATTGTGGTATGTCCATCCCCCTGAGAGCTTGCTTGGTTATTTGTATTTTTCCTTCTCCCTGCTGTTTGTTTTGTAATTTTTTTCCTATGCATTGGGACACTGCTGCTTTTACTTGCAGGCATCTCATTGGGGTGCTCCTTTTGAGGTGTCAGGAACTGGTGGTCTGGCAGAGTCCAGCCCTATTATGACAAACCTCTGCAAGAGTAGTGATGCTGTGGATATGTTGGTGGACACTGTTCCTGGAGATCATCTCTCTCTGTATTTACTCAGATCCAGAGGGGGATCACGGGGCCCCTGTCTTCCAACAATGATGCAGGGGTTGTGTTCTCCTGGCATCTCTGGTTCCCTTTGATGGTGGCCTCAGGGCCTGTAGCCACCTTGTGTTTGGTCCAAGGGCTCTATCCTGCTAGCTTATGTTTGTTTGTGGCTCTCACTTTCTCTCAGCTCCAGTGGGGACTGTGTTGTTCCTATAGCTCTGGGGCTGTGCACTTTCCCAGTGCCTGCAATGATGGGTCCGTTCCTAGCCCCTGTCTACTTGGCTGGGCTCCGAAAGTGTCAGGCTTGTGACCTGGCACTCTGTGTGCACAATTTGGCTAACCTTTGCCCTTTTGTAGCACTTTCCCTTTTTCAGTGCCAGGGCAGAACACTGCCGTTCCTTTGGCCCCGGGGCTGTGATCTTTCCTGGTGCTTGCAATGGCAGGTCTGTTCCCAGCCCCCTCTCCACTCAGCTCCAACAGTGCTGGGTCAGGATTTGTGACCAGGCACTCTGCTTGTGCAATCCAGCCAAACTTCACTCCTTTGCAGCACTTTTCCTTTCTCAGAATCAGGGCAGGACACTGTCATTCCTTTGGCCCCAGGGCAGTGTTCTCTCCCAGTGCCTGCAATAGCAGATCTATTCTCAGCCTCCTCTCTACTGGGCTCCAACTGTTCTGGGTCAGGGCTTGCGACCAGGCACTCTGTGCACACAATCCAGCTAAACATTACCCTTTTGCAGCACTTTCCCTTTCTCAGTACCAGGGCGGGACCCTGCTGTTCCTTTGGTCCTGGGGCTGTGATGTCTCCTCGTGCCTGCAATGGCGGGTCTGTTCCCAGCCCACTCTCCACTCCGATCCAAAAGTGCCAGGTCAGGACTTGAGACCAGGTGCAGAATTCACCAAGAGATTTTCCTACCACTTTCAGTTTGACTGTTGCTCCTAATACGTAAGCTGATAATCAGTTTTCTGGCTTTGATATCCATTTTGTTGTTTAGGTCTGGAGGTGACAAGCCAAGCCTCTTCACTGTGCTGCCATCTTACTCTCTCACACTTTTTTTTAGTTACTCTTACATGTGTGTATCCTAGATTTAGCTTCCTTGAAACAACTTAGGTGCAAGGTAGGGGTGATTCAGAGGGAGTGAAAGCATTAAAAGAGAAAGAATTAGGGGAAAACAATATGACTGTATTTTTTGAAGTTGCTACTTGGAGCAACATGGCTCCCAGAGAGGTTAGCCTAAAGGAGAGGAGACAGAAGTATTTGTTTGCCAATCCAGCACAGATGAGGTTTGCACCAGCCCTTGCAGAGTATACTCTGGCACCATCAGAGAAAACAGAAGGATGACAATATGCTTGAGGTGAGTGACTGTCAACTGGAGGTGAATTTGAGCTTACAAGGATTGTCCACCACAGCTGTGGTCAAAACAAAAGAGGACTGAGGTATGAAACATGGGGTCCCATGAGGCATCTCTTGATCAAAGCTCTTTCTTGTGTTGGTGACTTTGTATGTCTGTTCCCTTTGCTCAGTTTATCTTTTTCTCTTCTCTGCCAGTAGCTGGATTCCCTCCATCCTTTAGATCTCAGTTTAAATATCATTTCTTCAGAGATACCATCTCTAGGTCTCAATATAAATTACATCTCATTTGATAGTCTGTCTCACAGTACTTTCTGTGCACCTGCCAGGGTTTGTGATTATATCTGTGTTCCATCTTGTGTCAGTCACCCACAGGAGACTAACTCTCTTATTCATCTCTGTACATCCTGTGCCTGGCACTAAGCTCATCATAGGTATACAACTGATGAATGAATGAAGAAATATTTATAAGCCTACATGTTACCCAGATTCACTGTCAAGTCATTTTTATTTTTAGAAGCCAACACAGAGAATTGGTTATCCAGCAATACCTCAAGCCATTGAGTTGCAGAAGAGCTCAGGGTGTCCTGGACAACAGCTTTGACAGGACAACACTCAAACAGGGGTATGAATCAACATATATTTTGGAGGGGCTTGTGCTGTGGATCAAGCCTCATGTAGGTGAATTCTCTCACAGGGTGGTTATAGAGTCACAGGAACTTTCAAATGGCAAAGTGACTTTACAAGAGTAAAGCCCTAGGCAATGTGAAGCCTATGGTGGTGGAAGGTTACACTGGATGATTATAAAGAGACTTCTGACCTTGTATTCTAAAGCACTCATAGTCAAGTGGGTCCAGGACCAGGATGTGTGTGTCTCTAAGGGAAATGTTTGAGCTATTTAAACTCAAGGGGTGCTTGAAAATAGTTTTGCTCCCAGCTCTCAAGTGCTGCCTGCCACTTGGGAAGACGGTTTCATATACAGCATAGAGCTGTGCAGTTGCCAAGTCAGGGGAGAATGGTAGGTCCATGACTTTTTTTTGTGGTAAATGAATAGTTAAATGAGGTTCAATTGGGTATACTTTACTTAGCCTAAACTTTCATGATTTAATACATTTTATTTGCAATAATAGACAAAAATGAGTGGTGACACAATAAAATTTGAAATAATTTATCTTTAAATTTGTAACTCAAAAAGCACATTTTTTACATTAAAGATAGTCTGTGGCAACATTTTCTTTAACTACAGTATTCACAGTGTAGAATCTGAGTGCTTGAAAGACCCTGAGACATAAGCTCATTCATTATGACCACCCTATGTGGCTCCTGAACCAAACTCAATGTAGGCTCTCCTTTCACATCTCAAGTGTTCTGAACTTCTCAGGAATTCAGAGACAACATTCAGCCTTGGCATTGCACCGAGGATAAGAGGGTGGAGGAGGGTCTGGGAATTGGCAGCTAGTTTCCAGTGCCACTCTGCCACTACTGTCTGTGCAACAGTAGGTATGGAACCACCTAGTCTCAGTTTCCTCAACTATAAGATGTTTCCTGACTTTTTGAATCCAACTGAACATTGAAAACACATGTTTTGGTTAAAATCATAGGTCCTAGAGTCAGAGGGTCTGGATTCAAATTAGTGGTCTGCCACCTATTAGCTGCATGATGCTGGGCAAATTACTTACCCCTGCCCTATTCTCTCCTTTTAAAGTGGAGAAATGATAGTTTCTACATCATAAATAGTTGTGAGGATTAACTGACTACATCTACCAAAAAAACACCCTGGTAAGCACTATATGAATTCCTGCTAATATTACTCATATAGCATTGTTGGTAACAGAAAAGCCTGGACATAACCTAAATACCTGTCACTACAGGATCAGTTAAATAAACTACTGAACAAAGAATGAGGTAAAGCTGCATGTGTTTTTATTGAAGATCCCCAAGATATCATGGCTAATTAAAAACAGCTAGGCAGCAGAAGAACTTATTCCCAAGCATGAGCTTTCAATTTTGAAAGGCACAGATAGAATTTTGCTGTGTGCATAACTATTTTAGAAAGCATATGTAGAAACTCTTTTTTAATAATATATATATTTATTGTTATTTATATCTTTTGTGGTACATATACACAATGGAATACTATTCAGCATTCAAAGAAGATAAACACATGCAATTTGCAGCGATGTGGATGGAACTAGAGGGGATCATACTCAGTGAAATAAGCCAGAAAGAAAGAAACTCTTACTAGTAATATTTTGGGAGGAGACTTGTGGGAAGGGTAGCTTAAGAGAGACATAACTTTCCATTCACGTCCTTTTATTTGCATTTGCTACCATCTGCATGAGTATTTTTTAAGTTTTATTGATATTATTGTTTAATGTGTTTTACATTATTGTGTATTCCTCATAGTTTTCCTACCACCAATTCACCCGTGAACTGTCACCATAGTCCCTTGTGCTCTTTTCTCCCCCATTTTGAGCCCTTATCCTCCCCCTCTCTCACTGAATGTCTTGTATTTGGTTCCCTTATATTCCTGTTATAAGTGAAACCATTTGATATTTTTCTTTTTCTTTTTTGCTTATTTCACTGAGCATGAGCCCTTCTAGCACCATCCAGCATGAGTATTTTTTTAAAGAATTAACTAGCTAAAAACGATAAAAATGATAACAATTGCTTTGTCACAGAGACCTGTTTGAGGAATAAATAAGATAATGTATATAAAAGTATTTTGAAAACTGGAATGTCAATGTAATACATTATCAAGATGAGAACATTTGACCTAGAAGATCCTAGAGGTTCTAAATATCTGTGGTTGCTGAAATAAATAAGTGTGGCTTTAGAGTAATTGCATAATGATCAACAGCAACTTTAGCAATAACACTGATAGTAATATTGGGTATTGACACTAACTAGTGTTGGAATATTAATAGTAGTATTACAGTAGTATTTATTGCACCCAAAAGTCCCATGAAAGTCAAAGCCTCTATTTTCTGGATATCAACTTATTTTTTTTTTAAAGATTTATTTTTTATTTTTATACATACAAGCTGGGGTACAGGCCAGAGGCGTGGGGCGGCGAGAGGGCTCACCAGAGACAGAGCGGGGAGCAGAACAGGCAGACCAGAAATACACTGCTGAGGGGAGCAGCGGGCGAGGCAGGAGAGGTCTGCCGCACCATGTGGGACTCTCCCTGGCCGGGCATCGAACTCTCATCGCCGCTGCCGACAGCTCCACAGCGCAGCGCTTAACCGCTGCGCCACCGGGGAGGCCCCTCAACTTATTTTTTTATTTAAGCAAAGAATACAGACACCCCTCCTCCCACCCAGATGTTTTGCCTAGGAGTCCTAGTTATTAGTGTTGGAAAAACAAATGCAAAATTAAAATATCCAGTGCTTTTGAAACAGGGCCCTATACAGGGGCTATAGCAAAGCTATAAGCTCAAAAGACAGTACCCAATAGAGGAGGGGGTTTTCACCCCCACACACAATTATAAGACCATTCAAGGTTAGGAAACAACAATGGGATTTATTTAACAGTGGAAACAAAGAGTTTCTAAGGCCACAAGTGACTGGATATATCACCCCAGGTAGTGTCCACAGTGTTCTAAAGTCCCAAACAAAAGTTCACTCATCCAAGCTGGTGCTGTCCTGTCAATGAGGGCCTGGAGCTCATGGCAAACTGACAAGCTGTGTGCCAGGATCCAACTCACAGCAGCTGGAGGTGGTCATAGGTGGGGCCACTAAGATGACACCACAGCAGCCCACAGCAACAGCCTAAAGGTCAGGCTGGACAGCACTGGATATTGAACCAGACAGCAGGAGGCAGCAGCACCAGGAGTTGGTGCCTGGTAATCAGACAGTGCATTAATTGCTCTTGAAAGAGACCTTGACACAAGGTGCCGGTTGCCTATCAACAGTGCTGGGCAGCACTGGCCACAGCACCATTCACTAGTAGCTGGCAGTATCAAAAACTCCTGTTAATAGCTCTTTGTGAGTTGTCGGCCCACAACAACATCAAACAGTTCTTTGATACAGCTGGGCCAGGGCCTTTGGTGCTTCTTCCAGGTGATGGTTTCTCTTCTTCCTTCAGAGGTTGGCTGCTGGATGCTTCTTCTTTCTTCTTCAGAGACCAGGAACAGCATCCTTTCAAGAGTCTGAGAATCTAAGTATCTTAGAGTTCCAAGCTGGCACCTGCCCTTCCTTATATCATCTTTCAGGTTATCCCACTCCTCACCCCACTTGTAAGTCTGATTGGATCATTTTCAATCCTATGGCTGATTTAGCAATCAGTTCACAGCTAGCGCCTCATCTGTACATTCCACAATACAGGCACCAAATCCACAGGACTCTCTATTGCCTGCAGCTGGAGGGAGCCACAGTGTTGGAGCTGGCCCAGTGGGGCCCCATGCTCCTCCCTGAATCCCTGAACAGGGACTCCATGCCTTGGGGTGGCATGATAAGGGAACACTGCCAGCCTCTGCCTGCAGCCTGAGCCCCTGTGGGGCCATGGGTGTTGGGCTGTAAAATGCCTACGGGCCCATGCTGTGGGGCTCTGGCTTCAACTTAAGTATTTTCTCCTTCCTCTGAAGAGGCAACCATTAAGAAAATATCCCCCAATTATATCCCCTATACCCTTCTTATATCTCTACAACAAAAAGATTTATCTAAATGAAGACTTAATGGACTATGGTGGAGGTTTTTCAGTGCCTTTTTTAGTGGGTGTGGTCTTATAACATATACCTGGAGGGTATAATTCTATACCTCAATATCATAAACAATGCTGTAAACCACTGTTAACTCAATAAAAATGAATAAATAAAAAATCAGCCAGAAATTAAAAATCAGGATGATTTCAAAGGTGTTTTGAAATCAGGCCCAGAGAAGAGAAACCAGTTAGGGAGAAAGTGACCACAAACCCTCTCCAATTCCTCATTTCTCATAAACTGGGAGTTTTGAGACAACCTTGAGGACACATAGAGGTCCTGTCCAATGGCTTAATTGTGAAAAAGGAGTCTTGTGCCAGCAAGCAAAGAGCAGGTTCACCATGGATTCGGGCAGATGGATAAAGAAAGTCCAGGAGCCCTCTGGATTTTTTAGGCTCTAAGGCTCGCTCAGGGAACCAGGTACACAGGAACACCTACAAGGAGGTTGGTGTGCAAGAAGGCAGGCAGGGGGAGGGCAAGGGGGGCTGGGAGGCATGCAGGCAACTGAGCCTCCCAGCCCCCCACTAATCTTTACTTATTCTCTGGGCTCTCTCTGGCATTCTCTCATGATCTCGCCTCTCTGTAGTCACTTGTCCTCTTGTAGCTGTTGTCTTTGAGTGACAATGTCCTTATAACCCTGGCCTCCAGACTCAGGGGTCTGCACTTATGTGTTCCCACACCCAAACTCCAGGTGCCCACAATTAGGCACATGTGTTCTGCACCCACACACTCAAGCGCCTTCTGCATCAACATGACCAAGGCCGCAGGTAATAGCCACAAAGACTAGTGGCACAAAAAGCCTGATGAATTCACTTTCCCTGCAAGGAGCATCTGTAATTGTGTAAAAGTTTGATTCCATGTGTCATAAAAAATCCTCAAGACTCATCTGCTCTGGGGTTTGTGAGCACAGCCACAGTTTTGAGGTGACACTGACCCCTTGGCAGCAGTCCCCAAATGTGATCTACAATGCAAAACCCTGATGGAAGTTCTCTTTTGGGTACAATTCTACATACCTCAACCTCATTTACCCTCTCTGGGCACTACTGGTATGTGGTTTCTAAGTACCCCCTGGGATCCCTGACAAATCAGTTTCCATTTCTGCAGAGTTCACCCAGAAGACTTTAGTGGTTTTGTGCCCACTGCTTTGCTGGTGACATCCAAAAGTCCAGTTTTAAGCTTCAGGGGCTATCCAATTGGAGATGTGCTGGGGTTTGCCTCTTTCCTACATTTTTTACATCCTAAACAAATAGAAGTGTGTCTAGGGTGACTCCTCTATATTCCTCTCTACTCCCAACCCTCTAATTTGGGTTACAAAGAGCTGCAGGGATTTCAGCCTGTCATCCTGGTTTCTCTGGTTGTCTGGAGAAGAAAATACAGACTTGTTGACACTGCATCCACCCTATCTTGTTCCTCTCAGAAAGGCCCTCTTCCAAGCTGTGGCTGGTGGGGGCAGTGACCCAGCTCCCAAGTGGTGGTGGGCAGCTCCCCACCTCTTCTCCCTCCCAAGATCCCAGCCAGTTCTGCCTGCAGAGCTGCGTTTCATAGAAATCTCATCTCTTCCCAGATTTCGAGAGAAAGAATGAATGCTTATAAAGCATTCCTTTTTTTCAGTGACACCAAAATTTAACCACATGAGTCCTGTTCATGTTTTGGAAAAATAACATTAAGAAAGGAGAGTTCTTGGATGTCCTGTGTTTAGTAGGTATAGACAGCTCCCTGGGGATTGAGGGGTATATTGTAGGCCATACTTGCCTGACACCAAGAGTGGAGACAAAATTCTCTTCTTGGAATAACTATTGGCCTTTGAGCTCTGATTTTTTCCTGGGTTCTTTCCCCTTCTTCTATACTCCCCCCACCCTTGACCACTGCCCATCCCCCTAATTCAGAGAAGATATTCCTGCAAACTGGAGAGCCTGCCAACGGTGAAGGTTTCAGGAAACACTTTTGGGGTAAAAATTGTGTACCAGTTGCAAAAATGTATAACAAAGTCTACATTTAAGCTAAGTGGTCACTGAGAATACAATAGCTGTACCAGACATAGTCTTAAGTGTTTTTATTGTAGTAAATCATTTAAGTGTTTGAGGTGGTTCACTTTATTATCCTTATTTTACAATTGAGGGAACTAAAATTTCAAAAGGTTAAGCAAGACCACACATTTAGCAAATTACCTACATACTTATCCAAGCAGTCTGTGTCAGTTTTCTTAATCATTGAACACATTATCTTTCCCAGGGATCATTGCTTTAGGGATTGGGAAGGCTCTCAATCATTGCTATATGGCATGGAGACATGAGTAGTTTGGGGGCAAAAGAGGTTATTCCTATCTTTATGTGGGGTTGTTGATCAAAAGAACTCAGTGTGTGGAAGAATTGATATAAATTTTGGTTTTGATCTGAAACCTACATAAAATGAAATGAAAATAAATGACATAAAATAGAGGAAAGCCAGAAAATGCTGAGTAGGAAAGGAAGAACAAAAGGGTAAATGAATTACATTCATGCATTTAGCTAATAGATGAGTATTTCCTGTGTGTCAGACAAGGTGCTATATACAAGGAACTGATGGTTAGTGAAAAGAGGAAGAGTTCTTTGTAATGGGGAGCTTGTAGTTTTATAGGGGATAGAGACCTTCATCAAATGAATAACAAATGATAACTCTTCTTTAGTGCTATGAAGGAAAATACCATGAGGTTTAAATAGTATACAATGGTTCCCCCTTATCTCTGGGGGATACATACTAAGACACCCAGTGGATGCCTCAAAACTGCAAATAAGTAGTGAACCCTATATATACAATGTTTGTTCCTATGCATGCATAACCTTGATAAAGTTTAATTTATAAATTAGGCACAGTAAGAAATTAATAGCAATAACTAGTAATTAAATAGAATGTATTCTGCAATAAAAGTTATGTGAATGTGGGCTCTCTCTCAAATTATCTTATCAAAGGTAATATTTTTGAATTTTGACTGCCGGTAACTAAAATTGTGTAACTGTTGATAAAGGGAGACTACTGTAAGAAGAAATCTTAATGCATTGTCTCATTCACAGGAAAGGTGGAGTTGATTCTGATATTCTTGATTGAATAAATATTGCAGATATGATCATTATCTCAGTTTTTTTTTTATTACAGGAAGCTTGAAAAGTAAACATAATGTGAATGCTTTGCCTTAAAAAAAATACCTTTAAATTTCCCCCTTATCCCTGCATGATACATTACAGGACATCCAGTGGATGCTTGAAACCTCAGAGAATAATTTTTTCTTGTATTTCTCCTGGTTCAGTGCCCCTTTCCCTACACTGCATTTCCTAAATCAGTCACTTCCTCTTTTGTAATAGGTTCTCATTGGACAATAGTCTCCTAAAGGACTCATTTGTCAACAAATCTGCCACCACTCCTCCAGCTTGGCAAAAAAACATGTGGGAGCCTGTTGACTAAACTCAATTACCCTTCAGCCTTCTGTTTACCCCTAGAAAGTTTATCTGAACCAAAAAACCCCAATATTATTCATTTTTTTATTAGAGTCACTCTTTATCTATAGATTATTTTGGCATTATCTTTCACCATATAAATAATGTCTATAATTTTATATGGAGAAGAGTATACAGTAAACCCATTACCTTTTATTCTCCCTTCACTCTAAAACAGGAAATATTGGAACATTCAAAAATCTAAATTATGATGTAAAACAACTAATGGTACTATACTTCAGAATCTCTTGTGTCATAAGAAATTCTGATTTTGCATATCATATAGGTAATATTGATTTTCAAATTGCTTTTTCAGGTCAAAAATCTGATTAATTTGTAGTCCTTTTGTCATTAGGAGTTATATTTAGCTGAAAATTGAGAGAATGACTATTTTTTTGCCACCACTATGCTATAATATTTTTTTGCCAAAGATTTTCTCCATGTGTACATTGGGTCATTGCCTCCAGACAGGGACATCTTGTATTTGGATTTGGGGATTTACAGCCTCCTTGGGAGTCAGCAGGCACCAGGGAGAAACACACACACTCTGAAAACACATTCCCTATTCCCATTAAAATGACTGCACACAACCTGGGTATAGAAACAGACCCCAGAAGCTGAAGGAGAGAGAGTACTTACAGTATCCTCGCCAGACATAGCGGAGACTTTGGCAAGCTCCTCTGGGGAAGGGACCTCATCACTGTGGATGTTGATCCAGCTGCCTCTCAAAACATTAAAGACACAAATACCTGATTTTTAAAAGCATACATCTCTCTCATTTCTGAAAAAATATCCCAGATGGAGGTGGGACATAATACTCTGAAAGCTCCTGCTTTAGGCATTGAGAGGGACCCTGAATTGCTGTCCTGACATCTACCAACTTGGGCTTTTACTATGACCACACATATGCATGGTCACAACTGGGAGAAGCACAGAGTGATCGGTAGGCAGCCAGCAGAGTGCGGGTGCACTGTGGGCTCCTGGTAAGCCTGGACATCCTTCCAGACTTTGCATTTGCTGCTCCTGCCTGTGATCATGCAGTTCTCTCTGACATAGACACCTACTGGGGCAGGACTTTCACGGGCAGTAAATCACAGAGCCAGTACCGGGACTTTGCGTAGCACGCAGTGGTTGATGCCTGATGGACTTCCTGTAATCTGGAGCAGAGATTACAACAGAGATTATCTGTAAGCAAGAGGGCTAAATCTTACTCTGAAAAATTTATTTCTATAGGGAATCTGACTAGGAACTACAACTAGGAGGCATTACATTAACAGGCATTTTAACCATTGTCACCTTATCTGGTGATGCCAAATTCTCATACCCATTTTAATAGCTGAGGAAGTAGACAAGACCAGTGTTTCAACTCTTTCTCCTTTTACTTTCTCTCATTGTAACATTTTATTATCGTGACTAGTTTGATTGTCTGCTTCCCCACAAGATCTTAAGTTTTTTGAAAGCAGCTGTAATTACCACTATCTGCCAAGCACTTAAGCAAATGCAGTTCAAAGAAATGATGACTTGTTGAAAGAATAAACGAGTGATGAATGAAATTTTATAAAAAAAGCTGTGTTCTGGAGAAAGAAAGTGCTATTGAACTAATTTTTTATTGGGATATAACCAAATAAGACAACCTTGTCCCCAGTGGGCTGAAATTCAAGGCAAAAATGCAAAAGCCAGTCCAATTTTTCATTTGCCTGAACTGAAAAATCAATAAAAGATGTGAAAACACAAAACACTTATCCTAAACTTCTCCTACAAAATTACCACCTTCACCTCTGATTGTTGTCAGCCTTGCAGCCAAAAGAAACAATAACTCCCTCGCCCACTTCAATTTCCTGTGCTGCATCATGTCAAAATAATCCCTGAGTAGTACTGTTTGACATAGAGGAGCTGAAACTGGAAGTCTTATATGGCTGTTTGAGAGACACCTTACCTCAGCAGAACATAGGTATAGTTGGATCAGTATTTGCCATGCTGTGTCTTTGCCCATCCCCACTTGCATTCTCCTTTCTGTGCCAGCATTGCCATCCTTCTGAGCCCCAGCTGTTGTGCATAACATATGACCAGATGGTCAGTGGTACTTTCCCTATGGTTTTGTACTGATAGGGGAGAGACATCCACAACAGAAGAATTTAGCAAAGAGGAAGACTTATAACAGTAATATAGGGGAATCAAATAAGAAAGAGACATTCAGCAAGGGAGGGGGAGGGTAAGGGCTCAAAACGGGAGAAAAGAGCACAAGGGACTATGGTGATGGTTCACAGGTGAATCAGTGGTGGGTAACCTATGGGGAACACACAATAATGTAAAATATATGAATAATAATAAAAACTGTTATATAAAAACAAGAGGAAGACTTGGAATCATTGGGTTATACTAATTTGACTGGAGGATTGGTATCCTACTTTCACACTGAATCAGATATTCACTGTTCTAGTCCTTTGCTCTTGGATTTGAAACAGAGCAATGGTAACTTGAGAGTTGGATCCACACCATGTCAGCTTGTGGTTGGCAGTGCAACCCCCCAGCTGTTATATCAGCACCTCTGTTGTCACAATTCTGGGGTGTTGAATTTCCTAACATACCAACTGTTCAGAGAACTTTACTTGGGTACAGTGTATGAAACCATTTTTTAAAATTAAATTTGTGAGTCACTTAGATGTCTCTATAACTTTGGGGTTACATTTTAACTCCTCTCCATGTGCACATGCTCCACTCACCCTCCAAAAATCCCATGCCACTGCTCTATTCTCATCTTTACCCTGTTGTTCCCTCTGGTAGCCAGTATGTTTTCACAATGTCTAAAAATTATTTTTGCTGTGCCATGCCAGTATATAGTTTTTGACTTGTTTATATTCTGCAAATTAGTGAAAACATTTGCTAGCTCTCTTTCCCCTTCTCACTTACTTCATTTAGCATGATCTCAAGGTCTATCCATTGTGCACCAAACGGCCAATATTTCATATTTTTAAATATCTCAGTAGTATTCCATTGAGTATGTGTGTGTTTGTATAGAGAGAGTTAAGTTTAGTTACTAAACTAATTAATTAGTTACCATATACTTTTAAAAATTCTTTGATTTTTTTTTTCTTCTCCATGTTTGTTTATTATTGACAAAGGGGAGAGTAGAAGAGATGGACAGTACCTATATGGTCAGAGTCTAACTGAGTAATTGTATAATAAAGTCAGTCAAATTAGTTACTGTTATATATGCTTTTTGGTTAAAATACTGGTATTTACTTGTCCCTCTTCCTGCTCCTTGCAGGAAAACTTGCATTATACTGGTATGAGAAGAACTTGTTCTCAAATTCCTGTTTTGCACACTTGTGTGAGTTACTAGGGTACATTTGAGTGAAAAAATGGATAATACATAAATAATGACTGTCACAATTAAATCATAATTCTTAATTCTACCTTATTCTAGTAGTCCCTCAACACTCATTATTTTTTTTCTGCTTCAAAGTGCTCATTTTCTCAAGATCTCCATCTAGATGGGAAAAACAATTCAGTGTAATCTACCAAAGCCTCTGGTATGACTAGCTTTTATGTGAATGTTTCTTGATTGAGTGATAGAAAGATTATAACAGCTAACAGTTACTGAGTACTTAATATTTGCCAGAGGCTCCTCAACATTTTTTTGCCAGATACTGGCCAACATGCTTTCTTATATAAATTTATTTATATTCTTGGTAATTCCTTGAATACGTAATTATTTTCTCCATAGGACAGATGAGGAAACTGAGGCATAGGAAGAGTAAGTATTTCTTCTTCAGGCATATAGTTTTTAAGTAGCAGGTAATTGACTTTTTTTTGAAATTTAATTTATTAATTTTTTAGTTAAGGTAATATTTGGGATACCCCCATCAGGTATTATGACTGTAGTACACCCACCACCAACTCACCCATATTCCATCACCATAGACCATTGTGCTTCCTTCCCTCTTTGTTGTTACACCTCCTCTCCTTGGTGCTTCAGTTCTGCAGTCAGGTATCTAGGATTAGTTTTTATCTATTAATTTAGTTATTTTATATTCCACATATTAATGATGCCATCTAGTATTTATCTTTCTCCTTCTGACTTATTTTCACTTAGTGTTATCACTTTAAGCCCCACCCATGTTGCCCCAAATGGCATTGGTTTATTATTTTTGGTTGCTAAGAAATATTCTATTTTGTATATACACCTCATATTATTGATCCCTTCATCTGTTCTTAGGGGTTTAGTTGCTTCCATGATTAGGCTATAGTAAGTAGTGCTGCAATAACATGGGAGAGCAAATTTCATTTTGAATTAGTGTTTCTGAATTTTTGGGGTAGATGCCTAGGAGTGGAAATACTGGGTTAAATTGAAGTTCATTTATAATGTTTTGAGATATGTCGATACTGCCTTGGATGAGGCTCCACCAGTGAGAAGGTTCACCAGAGACAGAGTGGGGAGCAGAACAGGCAGATGGACGGAAGTACACTGCTGAGGGGAGCAGCGGGTGAGGCAGGAGGGGTCTGCTGCACCTTGTGGCCAGGTATCAAACTTGCGCTGCCATGGCTCTGATAGCTTCATAGTGCTGTGCTTAACCTATTGGCCACCAGGGAGGCCCTTGATTTTTACTTTTTTTCCTCTCTTTCCTTCTCCAACCCAGTTCTTTTTACATTTGCATCTTCAGTTACAGTGACTTGTTTCACTTCATCTAGTCTACTTCTGTAACTGACTCCTGAATTTTTCGCGGGAGATAGCAAGCTCTCTCTAGGTCCAAACAGTCACTGATGATTTCCCACAGAAGGTCTCAAGGCCTCTCTACCAGTTTGCCCAAGTACTGACTATCATTTCATTTCCTTTTTGGCCCAGGAGTTGTTCAGAAGCGTTTTGTTTATTCTCCATGTGTTTTGGCTTGTTCCAAGATTCTTGCTGTGACTAATTTCTCGTTTTATATCATTGTGATCTGAAAAGATTCTTGATATAATTTCTATTTTCATATATTTTATGAGACATGTTTTGTGTATGAGTATATGATCTATTCTTGAGAATTTTCCATGTGCACTTGAGAAAAAAGTGTATTCATTTTGGTAGGGATGGAAGGTTCTTTAAATGTCTATTAAGTCCTCCTGTTCTCGTACTTTATTTAAGGCCTTTATTTCCTGTTTAATTTTCTGTCTGAATTATCTACTGTTTTTGTGTCAGTGGTATGTTGAAGTCTCCAACAATAACTGTTTTGTCAATATGTTGTTTTAGGATTGTTAATAAATGCTTTTTTATAAGTAGATATCCTTGTGTTAGGTGCATAAATATTAGTTACAGCTATATCTTCTTGCTGAGTTATTCCCTTGATCATTATGTAGTGTCCATCTTTGTCCCCGGTACCATTTTAGCTGAAAGTCTAGTTCATCACATATTACCGGCTTGTCAGAAAAGTCATGACACATTTTTTCTGTTTTTCAGTTTGCTTTTGTCTTTTGGTTTTAAATGTGTTTCTTGTAAACAAAGTATAGACGGCTGGAACTTTTTAACTCAATTTGTCATTTTTCTAATTGGTAAGTTTAGGCAATTCACATTGAGGGTACTTATTGATATATGGGGTTTATTTACTACTCTTATTTTCCTTACGTTTTCTTTTTCTTTTCTTTCTTCATTTGAATGTCTTTCCCTAGTGATGATTATTAAGTGTCTTCATTTCTTCTTCTGTGTGCCTCTATCCTAGAGTTTTGGATAATGGTTACCATAGGGTTTACACTAAACTTACCATGTCTAAAACTAAACTTACTATGTCTAAAAAAGTCCTGTGATCTGATGTTGACTCTGACATTTAACTATACCAATTCTGTCCTTTACTTCCTCCCCTTTAGTGTTTTGTTGTTGATTCATAATATTCTTTCTATGCCTCTGATTTTGTATTCTTGTTGTTACTTTCTTCAATGTTTTGTGTTTCATTTTTTCTTTTCTTGTAGAGTGTCTCCTTTCAACATTTCCTGTAGGACAAGTCTGGTAGTGATGAAGTCTTAGCTACTTTTTGTTTGGGAAAGTCTTTATTTTGAATGTTAACTTTGCAGGGTAAAGTATTTTTGGTTGGCAGTTCTTGTCTTTTAGGAGTGTGAACACATCATGCTAATCTCTTCTTGCTTGGAGGGTGATTGGAACAAAATCCAAGGAAAACCTAGTTAGGGTGGCTTTGTAAATTACATTCCTTTCTCTGACTGCTTGCTAAATTTTTTTATCGTGAAATTTTGATAACTTAATGATATGTCTTGTGTAGATTGTTTTGCATTTAGAAATTTTGGTTTTCTGCTTCTTGTCCATCCATGCTTATTTCAATCTTTAAGTTTGGGAAATTGTCAGCTATTATTTCTTTGAACAGGGTCTCTGCTCCATTCTGTCTCTTTTCACCTTGTGGAATACCCATTATTTCTCCCATTTTAACTGAGTCTTATATTTGTCATAAGGTTTCCATACTTTTCCTACATATTGTTTTTCTTTTTTTCCCAATTAGGTAATTTATAAATTTGAGTCTTCTATTTATTAAATTCTCTCTTTTACAAGTTTAATTTTATTTAACAAGTCTTCATTTCATTCAGCATCTGTTTTGTGTTCTTTTAATATTTTAAATTTCTTTGGTGAAAACTGGTTTTTTTTTTCTTACTTTCTTTTTCTTTTTTTTAATTGTTATTTATGTCTTTTACATTTTGTATTCCCCTTGGGCAGCCCACCACCAATTCACCCGTGATCCATCTCCATGGTCCCCTGTATTCTCCTCTCTTCCATTTTGTGCCCTTATCCTCCCCTCCCCCCA
>PVIJ01018714.1:0-25637 GCA_004024925.1 Scalopus aquaticus
TGCTGGCCCCGCCCCTCCCCGGACCCCGCCCCGCCCCCCGCGCTGACTCGGGCGCCTGCTGCAGCTCGCAGACTCCCTGGTGCCCATGGAGATCAAGCCCGGCGTTTCCTTGGCCACCGTCTCGGCTGTGCTGCAGACTAAAGACAACAAGCACATCCTGCAGGTGCGTGCGGGGGACCCCACTTTCCCCAGCTCCGGGCCTGGCTCCCAAGGCAGCGCCGAGGCCGCCCACGCGGGCCACCGGCTGGGCGGCCGGAGGGGGGTTTGTCTCCCCCTGCGCTGCCCACACCCGCCATCAGCACCCCGCAGGCCTGTCCCTGCAACTGCCTTCAGGGGCGCTCTCCGCGGGCCCGCAGGGCAGAGGCGGCCTGGGACTCGGGGCCCAGCGCACACCGCGCACTAAGGACCGTCCCGCCCCCGGGAGACTCCGCGGGGCTGTCGCTTCTGAGCCCCGAGTGACAGCGGCCGGTGCCCGCGGGTCCTCAGCGCGGCCCTCCCGGCCTGGCCTGCAGGGGGCGGCGCGGCTGGCCCTCCGTCCCGACGGGCTGCGCCCTGCCTGGTGCCCAGAGCCTGGGGGCGTCTCCGCACAGCCCTTAGCTGTGGGGAGCCCCGACGAGACCTGACCCACGGCCTTCCCGCGGGTGACTTGGGGCGCTCCTGGGCCCTGAGCAGGGAGGCCCCGCGCGGCGGGCGCCTGACGCTGCCGGGACTCCCCAGCCCCCTCCGAGGCCGGCGCAGGCCCCCAGCGGGAAGAAGCGGAAGCGCGCGAGCGACGACGTCCCGGACTGCAAAGTGCCGAAGCCCCTGCTGAGCGGCTCCATCCCCGTGGGCCAGTTCGTGCAGACCCTGGAGAAGGTGAGGCCGACGGTCTGGCCCCGGCCCCGTGGAGGGCAGCAGGGCCCTGGGAAGGGCACGGCGACAGGCACGGAGGGGCGGCCCCGGGGCCTGCCTTTCCTCGGAGCCTGCGTGGCCTGTCACGGGGGTGACCGTCGGGGCTGAGCGTCGGAGGGGCCCAGGGGGTGGGGGAGGCGCGAGGACGGCCCTTCCGTCTCATCGCCACAGCTGCCCCCCCAAACTGCTTATGATGTCGGCCGAGCCCCCGGCGTCCAGAGCGCAGCTTCTGAGTCAGGGTCAGAGGCGGCTGCGTGGGCGGCGCGGCCGCGGTCTCCCTCTCGCTGCTGGGGCCGCTGTGCCCGGGCCCGGAAGGCGGCTCAGCCCTCAGCCCTCAGCGGCTTCTCGCTGTGGGAGGCCTTCTCCCTCAGTGATCTGATTTCCCGAGGGGCTTCGGCCACGCGCGCCCCAACACGGGGCTGCTCCGGGGGCCTCCAGAGGGGGCGGGAGGGGCCGCCCCGGCCTTCGGTGCTCCGGCCGCTTTTGACCCGAGCTGGACACAACTTGCCTTCCGGGGCCTGTCGGGGACCCCTGAGGGCGCCCGGCCCCTGCCTCACCTCCCCGCGGCGCCTTCCGGAGCCGGGCGCGGGGCCGCCCCAGCGCTGGGAGGTCCAGCGGGGCATGGGCTGGTCGGGCTGGAGCCGAGGCGGGGACGCCATTGTTCCTCAGCAGGGTCTGCAGGTTTGGGGCGTCTTTGAAAGCCCCCGAAACGGTCTGGAAAGTGAGCCCGTTTCCAGCACGTTCGGTTCGGCCGAGCCCCGAGCGCCGCGCGGAGAGCTCGCGTGTGCCGACGCCCTGCCTGTCGCCCCCCGCCCAGCACGGCTTCAGCGACATTAAGGTGGAGGACACGGCCAAGGGCCACATCGTCCTGCTGCAGGAGGCCGAGACGCTGATCCAGCTGGAGGACGACTCCACCCACATCATCTGCGACAACGACGAGCTGCTCCGGGTGCGCCTGCGCGACCTCGTGCTCAAGTTCCTGCAGAAGTTCTAGAAGCCTCGGAGCCCTCCCGCTGCGGCTGCGCGCGGCGCCCACTCCCGCCGGCCGGGGACGGGGCGGGGGCAGCAGCTCGGGGCTCTGCGGGCCTCCCGGGGCCGGCCAGCACCCCAGGGCGCTACACGCGGCTCTCCCGGGTCTGCCTCAGCTGGGGACTCGCTGAGGAGGGAAAAGCGACCGGCCGAGCAGCCCGTTGCCCGTGGTGGCGTCACAGCCCTGGGCAGGGACCCCGTCTCTGGTCGCGTTTATGTACTTCCCACACTGCTGTACCCGACAGACACCCCAAAGCGAGAAAGGCGAACTATCTGTATTTTATATTTTGAGCCCATTTTGTTAATAAAACTTATTTTTTATAGCCGCCTGTGTTCTGCGGGAGCTGCGGTTTGCGCGTGGGTTTAGGAGCGGCCGGCGTGACCTTCACACCCAGCGCGCTTCGGGGGCGGGCCCCGGACAGCTCTCGGGCGCCCGCTTACCCCGCACCGGGACGTTGCACCTCGGCTGGTCCCTGGTGAGGCCCCGCGGCTGAGAGACCGGACTCACCTTCGGCGGCTCCCTCCGGCCTCGGCCCCCGGGTGTGCACGGAGCAGTGAGCTGACTGCCGCGCCGCGCTCCGCCGGGTCGTTCCAGGCGGTTCCGGTCGCACCCGCTGAGGCAGACGGGCGGCAGCACGGCGTCCTGGGCCGGCCCCGGAGCCGGAGAGGCTGCGGCTCGAGGCCCTGCCGCTGTCCTGTGAAGGCAGGAGTCGGCCTCCCAGCCGCGGTGACGCAGCCACCGAGGCGCGGGGAGAAACCTCCCGCTGCAGACCGAGGCAGACTTCCCGACGTCCCCTCTGGGCCGCCGCGGGTCCCCCGCAGCGCGGAAGGCTGAGGACCCCCGGTGTGTTTGAGACGCAGGCAGAAGTGACCAGGCACAATTAGAGAGGAAATCGCAGCTGGACCCCAGAGGCGGCGAGCCGGACGCCAGCGTCGGGCCTGGGGTGTTGCCCGAAAGCTACAAACACCGCAGTCTCCAGCGCCCCGGGAGCCCCTGGTAGGTTCAGTCACGTCATAAAACAGTGCGTGCCACCCACAGCGTCAGTGCAGTCTCTATCCAAATTTCAATGGTATTTTTACAGAAAAGCAGTCCTGAAATTTATATGGAGCCACAGACGTGTCTGGAAAGCCAAAGCACCTCTGAGGACAAAGCTGGATGCGTCATAGTTGTTAAACCGGCACCACCAAGCTGCAGCCATTACAACAGCGTGGTCCGGAGACGGCCGTGGGCAGAACAGGGCGCGGCCACTGATACTGGACAGTGGGACCAGGAGGGCACAGTGAGGAAAGGACAGTCTTCAACAAATGGTGTGTTAGAAAGGGGGTGACCACTTCAATGAAACTAGACCCACACCTTCTGCCACACAAGTTAACCTGAATCACGACTTAAATACAAGACCTGAAGCCCCACGCCCAGGGAGACGGGGACGCTCCTTGACACCCGTCAGTGACCAGACTCGCCTCCGGGCAGGCTCCGCTCGCTGGCCTGGCGTCCCCCACCCCGCACGGCCCGCTTATACCAAAAGCATAAGCGACGAAAGCAAAAATGCAAGACCAGCTTGACTAAAAAAGTTCTGCACAGCAAAAGAAATCCATCAACAAAACTCACGACCCCCCAGAAAAATCCCATTGAAATGGACAAAGGCTCGGATGGGTTAAATGGACAGTTTTCTAAAGACGATACACGACTGACAGGTGCGCAAACGGATGGCCAGCACGGGCCACCGGGAAACCCAAACGCGAGGTAGCACCTCACACCTGTGGGGACAGCTGGTCAGACGGCGTGTGTGGGCGGGGTGTGCAGAAGGGCGTGCACCTCTGGTGGGCTGTGAGGGTGCAGCGCCAGGGACAACAGCATGTAGAGGCCTCAAAGAATTTAAAGAGCACGCCGTGATCCAGCAGTCCCATTACGGGTGGGCATCCAAAGGAAGTGAGACTCCTGTCTTGGGGCTCTGCACCCCTACATTTACTGCAGCGTGACTGACAAAAGCCAAGACATGGAAACAACCTTAGGGTATGTCAGGAAAGGATGGCGAAAGATGGGGGGGGGAGGTGTAAAAAACAGGACATGTAGCGACATCTCAGTGGGTGACAGATCATGTATACAACAGCCCTCCCTATTCCCAGCCTAGTGTGTGGTAGGCTACACCATGCAGGTTTGTGCAAGCACACTCTGACCCTTGCACAATGACAAACCAGCCTGATGCGCTTCTCAGAATGAATCCCTAAAGTCACGGAACACAGAAAGAATATTACTCACCTGAGAAAAAGGAAGCCTAACTTCTACAATTTAGATGGCAGCGAGGGCTTAATGCTAAGTGAAATAAGGCAGAGAAAGACCAGTACGTGTGTTCGCATTCACGGACTCTCAAAGTGCTGAACCCAAAGAGAGTGCATGGTGGTTGCCAGAACTGGGGGAGAAATGGGAAATGTTGGCCAAAGGATACAAACTTCCAGCTATAAGAGGAGTAAGTCAAGTCAGGGACGATCAGTCAGTGGTGCTGTATTATGTGCGTGAAAGCTGAGAGCAGATCTTAGAAGTTATCACCACCAGGAAAAAAAAATACGTGAGGGGATGAAGGTGTCGGCTCAGCTCACTGTGGTCATCATTTTGCAATCTCTGTATCAAATCATCACGTGTCCCTTCAGCGTCCATGGTACATGTCAGTGCCTCAATAAAGCTGCAATAAAGCTTCTACAAACATTAAATTGACACGTTTTCAGTCGTCGGCACTCGGGTCTGAGAGGTGTCTGCCCACACCCGTCCTCCGGGGGGGGTCTCCTCCGCTGATCTGCCACTGGGAAAAACGGAGACGTGGCCTCTGCTTGCTAATTCCTGCGCTGACCGGCTTCGTCCTTTACTCTTCTCCAGGATAAGCCACAGTAATAACTCCATGGATAAGCCTTCCTGACAGCTAGGAAACAACTTTCATTCTCGTACTAGCCAATGAATCTTGGGTTGCTAAACATTAGCTAAAATAAAGTTTGTTAATCTATAATCTAAATATAAATTTAATCTAGTGACTGTAGTGCTTGCAGCCTTTGAAAACAGTAACCTTTCAGTCTTCTCCAGTCACCAGTGGGCTCGTCCACTGTCAGTGAGCATTTATTAAGCACCTACTGTATTCTGCATTTGCTGTCTGACGACTTGAGCTCACCAGCATAACAGACCAAATGCAAGTTTCTCCCAAATTTCTCACAAGTGTAGAGGAGCAAATTTCCAGTACAGAATACAAGACTGTTCACATACAAAGTCCAAGATCTACAAAACAATTAGAATAAGTAAAATTAGCAAGACTGCTAGTTTATATACTAGCAACAAATAATTTACAAATTATTTATGAGACAGTTCCATTCATAATAGTGTGAGAAACAACTTGGGAATAAACTTGAAAAGCGGTGTAAGATCTCTACACTAAAACTCTCAAAGCCCTGCTGACAGAAATTAAAGATCTGAGGGACCTCCCTGGTGGCGCAGGGGTGAAAGTCTCCGTGCTATCAGCTTTCATCAGCCACAGCAGCCTGAGTTCGATCCCCGGCCAGGGAGCTTCCCACAGGGCTCAGCAGACCTCTCCTGTCTCCCCGCTGCTCCCCTCAGCAGTGTACTTCAGTAGATCCACCTGTTCTGTTCCCCACTGTCTCTGGGGAGTCCTCTCACCTCCCTCCCCCCATACCTCTGGCCTACACACCAGCTCTTGTGTTCATAAAGAAATAAAAATAAATCTTAAAAAAAAGAAATTAAAAGACCTGAGTAAATGGAAAGACACACACACTCAATATTAGACATGATATGACTAACATTTCAGCTCTAGCTGCTTACCGACAGATTCAATAAAATTCCATCAAAACCCCAGAGGTTAACAAGAGCCAAACCAAACAACTCAGATTTTTAAATGGGCAAAAGACTTCAATGGTTATTTCTCTGAAATGCCTAAGTATCCTATAAAAATGGCCGTTAGCACAGGAAAAGCGCGACCAGCCAGCGGGAGCAGACAGTGCCCCCGGACGGCCCCACTAACCCAGCCGGGGTGGTCAGCAAAGAAAGTGTTTTATTTATTTTTTTTAAAGATTTATTTATTTATGTATACAAGCTGGGGTACAGGCCAGAGGTGTGGGGCGGTGAAGGGGTTCACCAGAGACAGAGTGGGGAGCAGCACAGGCAGATCAGAAACACGCTGCTGAGGGGAGCAGCGGGCGAGGCAGGAGAGGTCTGCCGCGCCATGTGGGATTCTCCCTGGCCGGGCGTCGAACTCGCGTCGCCGCTGCCGACAGCTCCACAGCGCAGCGCCCAACCGCTGCGCCACCAGGGAGGCCCCAAAGACAGTGTTTTAATTAAAAAACTAAGCCCTGGCCAGGAGGGGGAGAAGCCGGCACCCGCTGCACGGCTGGTGGGGTGGAAAACAGGGTGGCTGCTGAGAAGCTTGGCAGCCATGAGAAGTTAAACACGGCACCCCGGGGTCCAGCACGTGACTCCCACAAAGGCGGGAAAGCTGGGCTCGAGCGACGCGGGTGCCCGAGTCACAGCAGCCGTGCCACACAGGGAGCAGGCGGGCGCCAGCCAGGTGTCGCCGGCGGCTGCGCAGGGAGCAAGGGGGCAGCAGACGCGGCCACCAAGGGAGTGGCGCTGGGGCGCACGCGGCACGCTGAGTGGACAGCGCCAGAGACCAGGACGCGCCGGTGGGAACCGCTTACCCGAACGTCCGAAGGGGCAAGGCAGGCCAGCAGGGACCCGAGGCCGGAGGGTAGAGGGGAGGGGTGCCGGGGTGCAGACTGGGGTGATGGGACAAGTTCTGGAGACAGCTGACGGGTGGCGCGCGCACACGGAACACGTTCTTAAGGCCACACGCTGCACTTCAGAGTAAAACGGGCATCTTTAAAGTGATACGTATTTTTGCAGAAGAAAAATTTCAATTCCAGGTGTTTTAAAAGAAATCAACAAACTATAAAACTTTACTGTGAGGGGCGTCTACCACCCAAAGCAACCCGGAGAGAGATGCACGAGGCTGGGGACCGACACCCCTTTATTTTCCAGACCAGCGACACTCACCGACAGTCCGGCCCAGCACGAGGACCGGCAGGCGGCCGACCCGAGGGCGGAGGAACGGCTCCCTCTCACCGCCCTTTCAGCCAAGGCCGGGGCGACCTCGGAGGGGGGCTTTCTGGGAGCGCGGCGGCTCCGGGCCGCGGCCACCCCATGCCACGCGCGGACACGGCTCCGGCCGGACTCAGGCTGCGGCACGAGCGAAGTCACGCAGAGCGTGTCCTCGGGACCTGGGAACTCAGCTCTGCCGGGCCACGGAGAGCAGCAGGGAAGCTGCCAACTAGACGGCGCCAAAACCTCAGCTTCCGCCCGAGCAGGCGTCGCGAGGAAAGTGGACAGAAAAGCCACAGCCGGGGACACTGACAGACTCTGTCTGACAATCATCGGCGTCCAGGGCAAAGAACTGCTGTTTCCAGCGACTAAAAGACAGTGAGACACCCGGACAGTAAGACCCCGGACGGCGACACCCCGGACGGCGACACCCCCGGACAGTAAGACCCCGGACGGCGACACCCCGGACGGCGACACCCCCGGACAGTAAGACCCCGGACGGCGACACCCCGGACGGCGACACCCCCGGACAGTAAGACCCCGGACGGCGACACCCCGGACGGCGACACCCCTGGACAGTAAGACCCCGGATGGCGACACCCCGGACGGCGAGACCCCGGGACAGCGAGACCCCGATGGTGACACCCTGGGACGGCGAGACCCCAGACGGCGACACCCCGGACAGCGAAACCCCGGATAAGAGACTATTACTTGGCAATGGAAAGAAAGGCGCCATCACGCCCCAGAGAGGCCGAGGAGCCCAGAAGCACGTTGCCCGGTCAAAGCCGCCACTGAACGGGCCACACAGCCCACCGCTGCCGGCCGGAAAGCCCAGACCACAGAGCCCGCAGGGGCCGGGGTGCAGGGAGGGGCAGGGACAGGGCAGCACCGAGGGCTGAGGGGGCGGAACTCCTCTGGGGACGCGTCGTGCTTCGGTCCAAACCGCAGGAGGCTGGGCACGAGGAGCGGAGGGCACGACCGCAGTCACCACGTCCACCCCGGCCTCGCTGCAGCCAACGGGCCCTCGTGACTGCTGGCGACGGGGGCGGGAGGGCGCGACCTTACGCCCCACTGTCCAATAAAGAGAAGACCACTCACCCCAGACGGTCTCTTAAAACCCGCTGTTTTACATACACTGGCAGAACACCAGTCCTCAACAGTGAAAAAGATACCAGTTACCAGAGGGGACAGCGGGAGAGGGGGCGGGTGGCACCAGGGTCCAGGGCCCAGGAGGCGGGCGGAGGGTGAGCGAGGCACGTGCACACCGGAGGAGTAAAAATACAACGCAGGGTTGTCCAGACAGGTGAATGACTGAAATATCCGATTTTAGAAAGACATCTATTTTTTAAAAAGCAGTACACTATAAACCAATTTTAAAAAGGTAAAAGATTTGTCCAGATCATTTCACAAAGGAAATATATATAAATGATGTCGGTAAATGAAAAAGTGCTTCATCTTAGTAGGCATGAGGGAAATACAGAACGAGGCGGCATCATGACCCAGAGCGACTGAGGCAGCGATGGGCTGGTGAGGAGCTGGGACACGGGCCTCACGCAGTTAACGGGGAAAGCACGGAAGGCACTGCCCCTTCAGAGAAAGGTCTGGCACTTCCTTTTTTTTTTTTAAAGATTTATTTATACATACAAGCTGGGGTACAGGCCAGAGGTGGGGGGCGGCGAGAGGGTTTACCAGAGACAGAGTGGGGAGCAGAACAGGCAGATCAACGGAAACACACTGCCGAGGGGAGCAGCAGGCGAGGCAGGAGAGGTCTGCCGCGCCATGTGGGAATCTCCCCAGCTGGGCATCGAACTTGCGTCGCCTCTGCCAACAGCTCCACAGCGCAGCGCCTAACCGCTGCGCCACCAGGGAGGCCCCTGGCACTTTCTTATAAAACTAAATCTGTATGTACTTACCCTCTCAAACGGCAGCTCCACGCCCTGTTATTTCCCCAAGAGAAAAACAAACCCAAGAGGCCTGCACATGAATGTTCACAGCAGCTTTATTCGAAATAGCAAAAAAGTAGAAACAGCCCAAAAGACTATCAACAGAATGGACAGAGGTGACAGTCACCGAGGGAATACTATACAGCAACAAAAAGGACAAATTACTAGTACAGACAACACTGGGCAAACTTCAAAAACTATGCTGTTTCTAAAACCCTTGCACAAAAGTGTAAAAATTGTATAACATCATTCATATAAAACTCTAGAAGAGAGAAAACTAATCCAAGGCGAACAGGAAATCAGGGCACTGGTCACGGGGGCCGGAGGGGAGACGGGTAGGAGTGTGAGGGAGGTTTCTGGTTCGCTAGTGAGATTCTGTATCTAACGGGGTTTGGGTTACATCAGCGTGTGCAACTGATAAAACCCAAGCGGGTGCACACTCCAATCTGTGCAAATTCAGTATGAATTACATTAAACACACAGAATCCACTGCTGACCTCCAGCTAATGAGGGTGCTGATGTCCTTGGCAGGATGTGTGTGGGGTGGACAGAGAGGGGAGGAGGAGGTGGGTGGCAGGGGACATACAGACAGCGGCCAGGCGAGCAGGGATCAGGCTGGTGTTCTAGAATTACCCAAACGTCCTTGGATATTTGGACGTTTCATGAAGCAACCTCGGGCCCGGTCGTTCCGGGTTCGGTTTGGGGGGCTGCAGGGGAGCCAGTAGTTTAAGTGAATTCGAAGCAGTTGGGCGCGCCACACCAGCAGGCGTGTGTTCCTGCACAAACAGAAGGCGAGCGCGGAAAGGGAACCACCCTTGCCTGCTTGAAATAGGTCAAGAAACAGGTAAATCAACAGCAACCAAACCCGCCCTCGCCGGCTCCAGGCTGCAGCCATTCTGCGCAGTTCTCTCCTCGTCCCGCCAACCGAGCCCTAGGGGACGACGCGGGGCCTGGACCCCGGCCACTATTGGCCCGCTCCCAGGCACCCCTGCCGAGGCCCCGAGGCCCCGCCTGCTGGACCCCGGCTGCGGCCCCGGACTCTCGCCTGACAGCACCGCTGTGACCGGGCGGAGCGAGGCGGCGTCCACGGCCGGGACTGGACGGGGCAGTGGGGGCGCCTCCGAGTCCGAGCGCGGCGGCTGCGGGGCGGGAGGCAGAGGGGGCGCGGGCCGCTGACCGCGTGTCCTCCCCGGACACCCACATCTGCAAGGGCCGGCCGGGGGGTACTCCGGTCTCGCTGCAGCCCGGTCGCCCCCATCTCTGAGAGGCGCCTGCGGAGGGGCCCGCAGCCAGGCGGCCGGCCCCGGGGCCCCGGGCAGGTGTGTGGACACCGCGCAGCCCTGGCGCCGAGCCCTCGGCTGCCGGAGCCCGCACCGGCGGGACGCACAGAGCGCGGGGAGCAGCCGGCTCCACCGCCCAGGGCGCCCCTCGGGTCTCTGGCCCCAGACAAGTCCAGCCGCGACGCTGAGCAGAGCTCCGCACCTGTGCGTGGCGCCCCACCGCCCCAAGCACCTGCCGCTGACCTGTCTGCCCGCCTGCACCCCCACTTTGGGAGTGGCCGGACCTCGGCTCCCACGCACCTCGGGGCCCGGGGCCCGCCAGCCGCCACCGCAGCCCAGGAGGGCAGCTCGGCACCGGGCTCGCCCACTCAGCCCCGCCCCTCGCACCAGGCGGGCAGGACCGGCGGGGCCGCGAGAGGCGGGGTCCCGGGACAAGCCCCACCCCAGGCCCCAGGCCCCCACCCCGCGGCCGGGGGCGCCGCCCTCGCGTCAGCTGCTCGCTGGTACCTGGGCTCCTCTGCGCACGGCGCGGCCACGGTCACCCGCCCGCTGGCCGCACCCCGGGGCCCGCAGGCGCCTTCTCCTGCTCTCTCCGCGCCTGCAGAGGGAAATCACGAGAGACTTCAAGCTGCTTGAGTGAAAGTCTCCGTTTATTTTTTTACAAAAACCCAACGTCAGATCGTTGTGCTCACGGTGGGCGGGGCAGACGCGGCGAGGCCGTCAGCGACCCCCCAACCCTGCAAGCTGCGCCGCAGCCCCCGCGGGGCCCAGAGGCGGCGCCCAGGCCGGGCGGAGGCTGGTCACCCGCGGGACGGCGTCCAGGTGCCGGGAGGCCGCGGCCCCCAGCCTGGAGCTGGCCTGTCCACCTCGTCCACAGCGCCACCTGCCTCGAGGCCCCTGACCAGCCCCAGGGGGCCTGCGGGCCCTGCCTCTCACGCTGGGGTCCCCCGAGCCCGCGGCCCGGCCCTCCAGCCAGGTCCCGACGTGTCCGGCGGCAGCTCTGCGGCGCGCGCCCGCTGGCCGACGCGGTGGTCAGGCGTCCGCGCCTCACAGGTCCGCGAGGCGTGCAGGGGCCTCTGGCTCCACGAGGGGCCTCACAGACGGCTCCGTTCTCAGCAGGCGCCTCCGAAGTCAGCCCGGAGTTCCTCGGGGTACAGCAACAGGGTACAAACAGCAGCCACAGACACAGCTCGAACACCACATTCTTTGGCTCCCCGGAGGGAAGAAGGCTACTGCTAGAAGTCGGAAGTTAAGGAAGGGCAGTTAGAAAGTCGGGGTGCAGGGAGTCTGGAGCCCGGCAGGGTGGCTGATGGTAACTCAGCGTTCCAGGCAGCCCCAAGCAGACTCTCGGGGCGGCAAGGCCCAGCGGGGGGCGGGGGCACCCTGCTCCAGCCGCTTCGAGGACAGCTCTCGGCGGCGCAGGCTGGGGCCCGGCCCCACGCACACCAGCTGGCCTGCTGCAAAGCGGCGCTCGGAGAGAAGCCCCCGGCACCGGCAGGCCCGAGGAGAAGGCGCGCAGGAGACAAGCACAGGCCGTCGCGGTCGGGGAGCAGGACGGGTTAAGGCAAGTGCAGGACCAGGCCAGACCTGAGTTGCGGAACCACCTCTGCTTGGCCTCATGGGCGCGGGGCCAGAAAACGGTAGAATCACGGACCAAATCCCTGCCTAGCGCCTACGCCCCCTGCTGGCACCACCACCAGAAACAATGACAAGAATTAGCTTATTTCCATGTCAGCCCCGGGAAGAGAACTGTAAACGAGGAGCAGAGAGTGGTGATGTGGGGTGAAGGCCTGGGAACTCCAGGCAGGATCTGCGCCTCTTAACAAACGCCACCCTCCCGGCTCAGCACCCCCGAAGCCTGGGGTGGGGGCCCGGCACCCAGGTGGCATGTGAGGTCTCCAGACCAGAGGTAACAGAGGGCGCGGGGCCAGACGGGGAGGGGAAGGCGAATTTCCCCGAGGATTTCTCCCGGGGCTGCCGCCCTGCTCTCCGGGCCCACCCAGCAGGCCCCTTGGGCCAGCGGGACAGGCCGCCAGCTCTCCGCTCCCGCCGCGGGACGCCTCTGCAAGGAGGGGCAGCACGGGCCGCCGCTGCCTCCCAGGCCTCTCCTCCCTCACGTCTTTCAAACGGGGAGACGGGAGCACGGCCAGTGAGAGGCCGCGGCGCCAGCGGGCCGCACCGGGGCGCAGCTGCCCCAAGGTTCAGGTGGGCCTCCCGGGGACGGGACGGCGGCTGGGTGGCAAGAGCAGGGGAGGGGGCACCCACAGGCCCGTGCATTCCCGGGCCGAGACCTGTCGGGGCGGAGATGGTGTTGGGTCAGGCCAGAGGCCAGCGGCCGTGGGCCACCTCCACCAGACAGGGACAGGCGCCGCCCGCAGTGGGACGGGCAGACATATCACCTCCACACCCCCGAAATATATATATATGTATGTATATGTGAGTGTGTGAGCCTGTGTACGTACACATATATGCGGACATATACATGTGTTTACACGCGCACACACATATATATAAATAAGCCTTGAATGGCGAATCTGGACCTTTTCCTTTTTAAATAATAACAACAGTTGTGACTGAACTTAAAAACCACAAACCAGCTGAACTGGGCTCTGGCGGGGCGGCGCCCCGAGCCCGGGGTCCTCAGCATCGGTCAGTGCCCTGCGGAAGGGCCCAGCCCAGTGTGGCCGACCTCAGAGACGGCCGCTCCTCCCGGCGGGGACCTGGCCCCTCGTGCCGAGCGCCTCGGGAGCCATCTCCTCCGCTCTGCTCACCCTCTCCCCAAACCCGCGAGGCCCCTAGATGAACTTGAAGCACTTGGTCTTGTCGTGGGGCAGGCGGGTCTTGAAGAGCACGGAGTCCACCCTGAACTGCGTGTACAGCAGGGGCATGTAGCCGTACACCTTCACGAAGAAGTTGATGCACTTGTGCCGCTCGTGAAAGTGCGAGTCGTCGTGCGACAGGGCCTGCGGGCAGCCCGGGCAGCGGAAAGTCCACCGCGAGGTCACCTGGAGACGGGGGAGAGCAGAGGTGAGCCCCGCAGTACACGGCCGCGCCTCCCCGGCCCGCACGCACGGCCAGCCCAGCCGGAGCCGGAGCCGGGGCCGGCCTCTCGGGAGCTGCCCGGGGCCCGTCCGCTGCCCCGCACACGCAGACGCAGCACCCGGGCCCACAGAGCCGGAGCAGACACTGCGGCGCGAGGTCAGTCGGGGCACAGACGAGGCAGGGTCACCGGTGTGCGGAACACAGAGCAACTACACAAAGGGTCAGGCAACGCCAAACCGAAACAAAGAACCCCTAAACCTAAACCCTTAGAGATCTGACTGCAGAAGTGAGGTTCCGAGAGGGGCTCAATTTTTTTCCTATCTTAACACTTTGTGTGCCGGCTATTTTCTGTGCCACCGCATGAATGGTATAAGCATTCAATAAAATACACACAGCTCCTGAACTACTGGATGTATTTTAATGAAATTTTAAATGCACAGAGATTAAAGCTTCTAGACTGAGTCTGATCAAAGAAACAGCTCCTAATAGCTCCAAATAAATCCACCGTGGCGCGAAAAACCGGAGACTAGATGAACACGTGAATATGTGAATACGTGAGCAGACCACAAAGTGTTAAAAAATAAAGAAGCCACCACCAGAGGCAGGAGAGCAGAGAATCAAAAGAAATATGTCAAAGGGTTGAGAAGTTTTATTTCTGAATGTCTGTCTTCCCCCAAATAACTAACGCATTATTATAATCATGAATCAAGAGAAAATGTGAATCGGCCCACTCCGTAATTTACCGCCAGGTGGGCCGCACAGAGGCGAGCTGGCCCCCGCCGGCCTCCGGGCCGAGGGAGGGGAAGAGGCTGCTGCCTCCGAGGCCTGAAGTGCTCCCGCGCCGCGCTCCTGCCTCCCGCCCCGCAGCTCCCGGCCAAGCAAGTCTCGGAGCCAGGAGGGGCGTGGAGAATCTGCAGCCGGGAGCTGCCGCTCGGTCCTGCCGACACCGCCCCGCTCTCCGCGCCCCCAGGCCTTCCTCCGCGCCCAGTGCGGACTCACTCTCAGGACGGGCCCCTCAACTGCCAGCTGCGCCGTACGGCACAGGAGGTCACCGTATACCGTAGTTTGCACCCGGCTTCTGGTTAATGTCAACTATCCGTACAAATTTTGAGCTCCAACGCCAGCATATTCATAGTAGAAATACAAAAAACATATCTACCTGACACTACTAAATGAATGTATTCAAGAACCAAAGCAAATAATATGTATAGTATAACATAGTAACATACCCCCCAAAAAACTAAATGATGAGGTAACTGCCATGAAGCTGAAACCTGACGCAGACCTTAGCCAGTGCCCTAGATCGCGTCTCCTGGGGCCCCACGGTCTAAGGGCCGTCAGCAGTGGGGAGCCCTGGCGGGGGCCGGGGCCCATGGCACACAGAGGAGTAGATGCACTTACACCTCCTCTTTCTGCGTCTCCCCACGACATCCGCCTTTTCAGTGCTTTCCTTGTGAATTCTTAATCCTTTTACTCTTAATGAAGCCTATTTACATTCTAGATCTTTCTCCTTCTCACAAAGATAATAAATAGTACATGATCCAAAGCAGTGATCCGATAAGAACTCTAGGCTGTCAATATTGTTAGGCTTCCACATTTAGGAAGGAAATCACAGAAAATCACAGAAAGCAATCACACCTTCCTAATTATAAAAAGGTAGAAAAGAGTTCAACAGTGAAGATTTGCAGTATTTAAAGTAAAAAGATGATTTCAGAACATGAAAGAGCATATCCTTGAGACTATTAAAATTAGGCAGATGAAAAAAACATGTAGTTCAAACTGGTCCGTAACTATGACAGAAATAAGTGAATGAAAAACAGACTCTGAAGACATTCTTAACTTAGGGAACCTTTGATTTGAACACGTCATCTCGACTTGAACGCCTTTGTCTTCCCAGAAGATGGCGACAACTCACAGAAAATGCCATTTTTCACATTTTCATTTGGAAAGAACTGTGTACGCAAGTGTGAATTATTTCCGTCCTGCTCTCACATGAAGAGAAGGTTCAGCGACTGAGACATGGGCCTGATAAAGCAGCAGACGCGTTAATGAAGAGGGAAATGCATCAAGAGTGCATCAGCGACTCTGCCATTATCAGGTGCCTGATGCTCAGACACCTCAGATTCTCCAGAATGTCGTCTCTGACTCTCGGGGCGCATAAACGGGAGGCACATCCCGGCCGTCGCCAGGCCCTGGCTGTGTGAAAAAGGACAGAACGGAGCCCCGCGCCCGACGCTGGCTCCTCTCGAAGACCTGTGTCTCCCTCCCTGCGGGCTCACGAGCGCGTCTCGCTGTCAACGCCAGGTTGGAGCGTCACTGGAGAACGCACCGCTTTGACAGGGACCCGGGACCACGGTTCCTCACGGCTCCTTTGTTCAAAGCAGTGACAAACACAAGCAGCACTGAGAGGTGCTCACGAAATGAGACGTGAAGACAAGTCCTACGTAAGTTCTACTGATGACAAATGAGTTACGGCAAACGCTCTTAGGACTGCAGTCTGTTTCCTAACCAGCAGAAATGCTAAATTCCAGGTAGAGAGAATGAAAATGAAAGATGTAATGTTTTCTCATCCACGTTCCAAACTCTGAATTCTATTCACTCTACCTCGGGAGGGCGGGGCCCCGGGCTGACAGCACCGACCTGCAGGCAGCCGTCCTGGCTCACCGCGGGGGCCTGGCTCACCGCAGGCCCCTGGCTCACCGCAGGGCCCCAGCTCACTGCAGGGGCGCACACACGGGCTGCTCTGACGCCTGCCAACCGCACGTGTGCAGCGCCGGCCCGCGGGCTGGAGGAGCGGGGCTCTCACCTTGATGGGGGGTTTCCGCGTGATGTGGGAGACGAGGAAGTTCATGGCGATGTCCTCGCAGTTGATGTACTCGTCCACCATGTCCCGGATGGCCTGGGGCATTACGTAGGAGTACAGGTAGGCATAATACTGTCAGGGCGGAGAGAGAGTCCCACACTGTTAGAGGCCACCAATTTCTGGCACGCATGCAGGGGCTGTCATTTTTTTTGGCGGGGTGGGATGGTGTTTTGGGCGTGGCGATCACTGAGCAGCACTACAGGCAATTGGGGAGCAGGGGTCCCGAACACTCCCCTAGGCCGTCCTCTACCATAAAGTCTGTCCCAACCAAAGTGTCCCCCGCCTGGGGGAGTCAGCATTTCATTTGCTCTCTTGGCACCTCAGAAATTCTGCACGACAAAGATTTTGCGAAAGTCGGCAGCACGCTAGTTCAGATAAAGGACATTCTCTCTGACAACAGCCACGTAAGGGGGTAACCCGGCCCCCAGAAGGTCGCTGAGCCACAGGGCACTGCCTCACAGAGCCTCGCCACAGGTTCTGGAGTCTGCTCCCTGCTCAAAGCCTCCCTCGCTTTCTGCCTGGATTAGCCACATCACGTCCTAAAGTCTCCCGCGTCCGTATTTTCTTCTCCATAGTTCATTCAGAGAGCAGCAGCACTTGTGTTAAATGAAGCTCAACTGAACATGTCACCCCCCTTTATTGTAGACCCCACCCCTCCCCCACCTCCTCTTCCCATCTCAGAGTAAAAACCCCCAGATCGTAAAAGGTTCTGGAAGCCACCGCAGGCTGTGCTGAAGCCGGCTAATCCTGCTGACAAGTGGCAGCTGCTAAGGCCTGAGGAAGCTGGGAAGCGTGCGTTAGAAGCAGCCATTATGAAAAGTCCAATAGCATAAACCTAAATGCATTATATTAAAAATCAAGGCAAGAAGCACCCAGAGCTCATTGCTTCTTAATTCATTATAGTTCAGGGTCATCCCGAAGTCGCTGACATCCATCACACCCTCAGGGTGGAAACGCTACAGAACAAATCACAACTGCCCGTCTCATCCCAGCTCCACTCCAGGGGCTCGTGTAGATGAGGACAGTCGGCCACACAGAACACTCACACCACAGAGGCGGCCAAGGCTATCAAACAGGGCCCAGACAGCTGCAGTGTGTGCCGAGCGCTGCTGGTCCACAGGTGATGCGGCAGGAAGGCCGATTTATGCATCGTGTTGCCTTAAAGAGAAGGGTCTGTGCGGTGAAAAATGAGCATGAAGTGTTCGCAGCACCCAGTAGCTGGCTGGTTATCTTGCAGCAAAGTACTTAAGAGATGGAGAACGATTTATGCCTTTCTCTTTGACAAAATAGGCGATTCAAATCTGCTGGCCCTTTGAATGGCCAGTGGCTAGCGCTGGTAGGCTAATGAGCCTGTACCTATCAAACACAATCCATACCTTTGTCAATCTTTTAACAATAAAAAAAGAACTGCCTTTTAAATAACATATGGAGAAAGCATTATGAAATAAATGTCTACAAGTATCTCTACCAATTTCGTGATTTTGCTGTGGATTTCTGTAAATCCACAGAAACTTTCACATCTCTGCATTGTAAAATGGGGAAAAACTTCTGTAGCTGCCTAAAAACCTTCTAAATGAAAAGTTTCAATGGGTTCAGAACCTACTCTAAAAACCTAACGCCTCTCAATGGTTTGCTGCAAACAAAACAAAACAAAAAAACCTGAACGGTCTCACAAAATATGGAAACGCTAGTCCAGTTCCTCGCAGCCCGGTAGGAGGATCGTGACGGAACAAGCAAGACGTCTCTCCCCGGGACAGTGCTTAAAGCCGGGCATCAGAAACAGGCTTCCTGCAGAAGCTTCTGCTGTGACACACAGCGTCAGTGTGTCTCGGAAATATGAACACACATTCTACCATATTGCTTTCTCTAAGATGTGAGGATTTAGTGAGAACATCATTTCCAAACTTTTTTCATCTTTACCAATCTTACCAAAGTATCTATCCTTTAATAGAACATGAACATAAATATAATTCATGATAAATAGTTATGCCAGGTATCAGTTAAAAATAACTTGTTGACACTTGTAATGAAAAATTTGACTAGGGTAAATCAACGTAAGTGCTTTCAAGAGTGAACCAAATGAGGCCGGGAGAGACCGTGAGCTTTTGGGGGAGCAGGTTCAGTTCTGTCAGAAGTGCCTAAGGGACACCCAAGGGACATCCTGAAAACGAGCTTCTGAGGACAGAGTTCAGGGAAGTCAAGGACGAAGCAGCTGGCAGGTGCGAGGAGGTGAGGATGTCTGGGAAACGAAGAGACGTGGGCAGAAGCTGGGCCTCGGGTCCACCGCGGGACAACCACGCTGCCCGACTGCCGGAGGACGAGGGAGAGACCAGGCGCAGGCCTGGTTAGAGGACCATCAGGGGCTGCTGGGGGCAGCCAGGCAGGTGGCGTGAGCTTCAAATGAGACTTCACGACAGCTGAGAAGTGCCCCGTTAAGCCAGTCCCTGCTTCAAGGACAGATTTGGGGAAATGGGCAGCCCCAACCACGGTCCCCAGAAGATAAACACACACAGGCTGAGGAGGAAGCAGCATCCCTGAGAAAAGTCAGGTTTCGGTCGGGAGGCAGACGCCATTCTGCCAGCGGGGAGGGAGGTGGTTAGCACGGAACAGGAATTCTGGGCCCACAGGAGGATGTGGGAGGGAAGGTGAAGAGTCTCAGAGTCCCACAGAAATAGCCACACAGACCACATGCAGCACTTAGAATTTTCTAGTAGCCACACTTTCACAAAGTGATAAGAGCTTTACGGCGACACGCTGCCTGCAGACAGGCTGGGCTCTTACCGGGCTGTGTCTCACCTTGTGGAAGAAGGCCGCGCCCGTCAGCACCATGGACAGCTCGCAGGAGTAGTTGGAGTTGTAGAGCCAGGACTGGTGTGGGGCGTCCCACGCGTGGTAGCGGCCCGGGAACCCCACGATGCGGTCCCGCATCTCTCTCCACACCCTTGAACACACAAGACACACACACAGCTGAGGGAAGAGCTCTGAGATGACCACTGGGGCCTCTCTCTTCCAGGCCCCCTTCTGTATCTTTCCCTCCGGCTGTAATCCAGGTTAAGAACCCAACAATTTGAAAACACAAGAAAAACAGTGCAACAACCATGAACAGTCAAAGGATATGTAAGAACTGTCAGGTGTGAGTCTGCTCTGCCTCTCTAGCAATGGCTTCTTTTCCAAGTCTCGTGTTCTACATCCTGACAGGATGGAGGCCTTTTCTCTAAGGCACCTACACTGAAGCGTGGCAAAGGAGGGAAGCTTTTGTCAGCTCCCTCAGGAAAGAAAAATCATAAAGCAGAGCCACAGAGTGTCAAGAAAAAGACACACGGCAGATCCACCGAGGAGCTGAGAAGTTCTGGGTCCGAGGTAACCAGACGTTCGGAGTCCAGGAAGAGAAACTTACCTTCAGCCCACAATCCCACACCACCTGAGCTTATGCGGGCAACTTTTCTTTTAAATTGAAGCTTACTGGGCCTCCCCGGTGGCACAGCGGGTCAAAGTGCTGCGCTGTGGAGCTGTCGGCAGCGGCGACGCGAGTTCGATGCCCCACTGGGGAGATTCCCACATGGCGCGGCAGACCTCTCCTGTCTCGCCCGCTGCTCCCCTCAGCAGTGTGTTTCTGTCCATCTGCCTGTTCTGCTCCTTGTTCTGTTTCTGGGGAACCCTCTCGCCGCCCCACACCTCTGGCCTGTACCCCAGCTTGTATGCGTAAATAAATAAATCTTTAAAAAATAAAAAAATAAGCAAACGGAGACAGGTAAGAAGCACGTGCCTTTCCCCCTTTCTGAAAACAGCAGAGCGCGCTGGAGACCCACGCCGGCCCAGAGGAGCTTTCTCAGCTCTGATAATACCCCGGGAGGAGGTCAAGCTGGGGTGGGGGGGGCAGGGTCAGAAAGGTGCCACGCCACCTCACAGATGGGCTAAAGACAAGCACGGCCACGAGGCCGCTGCCGCTTCACTGCAGCCTCTGTGCCGGCACCCCGGGGTGGACAGAGGAGCTTCCACCTGGGCCACACTTAACCAGGCCAAGACCTCCAGTCTCCCCAGGGTGTCCAGACTCGCTGTGGCACACTCGAGCCCTCCCTACAATATCCTGGGGTCGCTTCTTTCATAAGACACCACCAAATGCAGCTGCACAGTTCCTTAAATATGCTGCCCAAAGTACAAGCAGCCAGACAGAACACTGACAAAGAACCGGTGTCCACCAAAGTCAGAAACTCGCTTCCGGTACATCAGGGAAGTGAAGAGACAACCCCAGAAGGGGAAAAGGCTACTCGCAAACCCTGCCTCCGCTGAGACTTGCGCTCCAGTACACAAAGAAATCCTACAGCCGAGTAAGGAGACAGTGAAACGGGCCAGGGACCCGAACAGACACTTCCCCACGGAGGGACCGGCAGGCCCTGCGCACACCAGCGGCGCTCAGCGCGGTCTGCAGGGAGCTGCCAGCAGGACGCCGCCTCAGCCCTACAGGGTGATGCAACATTTTTATCTTTTTTAACTTTTTTGGGCAGGGGGGATGACTATAACTTTAAAATGGGAAACAACAGGTGTCGACAGGACGTGTTGCCGCGCAGGAGACAGCGGCACCGAGACGCCAGCCCGGCGTGGGTCTGTGCGGGGGGCGACGCGTTCAACGAAAACGCATACACGAGGGCCCACGCAGCAGCAGTCACAGCAAGAGGGCCCAGCGGGTGGACAAGGGGTGGACGGGCAGAGGGATTGAGTCGGACACGCCTGTGGGGAGCCGCAGGGCCTGGGTGGAGGAGCCAGGCGCTCTGAGCCACTCCAGGAACGCCCGGAACAGGCACGTCAAGAGCCAATGCGCAGATGAAAGGCGCCCGGGCTTCTGGGTGGGAGGGAAGTGGGCAGCGGCTGCTCAAGGGGGTGGACTCCTGGTGGCGATGGAGAGCTGCAAGGCCCATGGCGGGGACGGCTGCACAGCTCGGGAACACACGCGAGTCCACTAAACGGCGCAGCTACATGCAGCGTGTCACGCAGGCGTCACAGTAAACGTCACCAAGAAATGAAGTGCAGGCAAAGGGCAACACGCTCGGATGCCACAGCCAATGTCCAGTTGCTTTGCCGGGCCCCTAGCGCTCGCCCTCCAGCTGTGCTCTGGCGGTGGACGGGGCCCCTGCCGTGGGCCAGCCCTGCCGTGGCGCACGGAGTAGCCTGACCCGCTCCTCCCTCGCACTGGGAATGCTCCCCCACGTGAGCTAGTTAAGCCCCCCGAGAACTAGTAAGACTGAAGAAGCTGGGGGCCGCTGGGCAGGGACTGGACTTCTGGGGTCCCACTACACCCCAATTCCAGCTCCACCATTCACCTTCCACTTCTTGGCTCTGTTCTGCGGGACCGCAAGTCGCGCTGTGGAAATGACCACAGCGAGCCTCGCCGAGCTCGGGGCTGGTGAGATGGAGGGACCAAGCGCAGTGGGGTCCAACCTCATCGCCACCACCGCCTCCACTCCTTTCCTCTGGGGTCTCTGCCCAGGCACTTCCCCAGAGCGCCAGCCCAGGCCCCGGCTGCAGCACACAGCCACGCCGCTCCTCTGGCCCGGGGCTCAGCCCCATTTTCTAAACACAAACAGCTCACATTTGCTTTCGGGAACGAACCCACACTCAGTGCACTTGAGGCCCCAGGGGCAGGAAGGTGACCCCGATCCAGATAATCACAGAACTTCGCCTCCCCGAGAGGCGACCCGGAGGGAAGCCCAGAAGGGAAGAGCAGTGGAGTTCCCCGATGCCAGCTCAGGTCTGAGCCCGCTCTGCCACAGAGAGCCTGATCACCTCTGAGGCTTCCTCAGTCACGATCTGCCAAGAAACGCCTTTGCCGCCTGCTGCGGGCTGAGCGGGCTCTGTCCCTTGCAGAACAAAGTGTCTCTTGGCTGGAACCGGCTACTCACCGAAACCCAAACATGATCTCGTCGTGGCGGAGGTGAGCGTCGTCGTCGATCGACAGGATGGCCTCCGTCTCGATTTCGTCCCAGGGCAAGAATCGGTTGTTCAGGCTGTTCTTCTCCGTGCGGACCACCTGCAGCAAGCACAGAAGCACGCCCGCGTCAGCGGCGTGTCGGCAGGCGCGGGGACAGGCGGCCTGGAGGACCACGCAGCGGCCGAACTCAGCGACCGTCTGGGCTGAGCTGCCGCTCGTGAAGCCCAGCGCCGGCCTTTCGGGGTAAAAACCGCCTGATCATTCGGCAAGTGCATGAGGACGTCACAGCTTAAGCTTCACTCATTTGCCAGCTAATGTTCTTGTGAAACGAACTAAAGCTGAGGATTATTTTACATGAGCGATACAGTCTGGGGAAATTAAAAATAACTTTTCCGAGAGAACACAAGGTGGCAGAGTAGACCTGAGTTATGATTCCCAGCTCTGGGAGTCCCCATGTGGCTCGTAAACTTTACATCCAAACCCGGAAGTCCCTTGACTCTACACCATTTCTGAACTCCAATTTTAAGGAACTGGGGTGGGGGGGTATAAAAGAACAAGGCAGCGCACAGCGCTGAAGGTGCACCCTGGTGCCCTTCCTTCCCTGGGGGCCCAGCTGAACACGACACCAGCTCCCGTGCCCACAGCGAGTCCCGCCCAGAGAACCTCTGTCCACAGTGACCCACACATGCAAAGCGGTCTTTCTTCATGACAGAGAAGAGCGCTCCCAACAGAAGAGCGGTGCCGTAATTTTTAAAAATATTTAAGCCATATCTGAGATGAGCTTCAGGAGGCCCCAGCCTCACCCCTAAACCTAATAACCCAGATGCCCACACTCAGCACCCCGAGAGCACATTTATTTTAGGGCAGCCAAGGCCAAGTAACCCAACTAGTGAGAATCATCTCTTTGTTCTCAGAGGTCAGAACAGAGAACTTCCGGAGGAACCATCCTTTTAGAAAGCCGGGGGGTGGGGGGGAGCGCCTCTCACTTTGAACAGGCGTTTTACTCACCCTGAGGACAACCTCTGCCTGACAGGATACGTGATTCCCCCAGGGCCTGAAGGTACAAGATGGTCTCAAAGGCACACCCAGGACCTCACAAGTACTGTCTCTTCACCTTAGGACACTTCTCCTGCTCTAGCAGAATCGTCCCTCCGGAGACCAGCTCAGACGCTGTCACGCCCCCCACAGTGTCAAATTCCAGAGTCCTCAGCCCTCAAGTAATTCCTGCGAGCACCTGGCACCCAATCTCTCCGCCGCCAGCAGGGCCTTTGCACGGGGACGACAGCAGGTGGCGGGGCAGCTCCGCGCCCTACCTCTGACTTCTGTCACGACGTCATCTCATCAAACCAAACCCCGGGGCAAATGCCTTATTCACCTTGTACCATCGAGAAGAACCACTACCAAGGAAGAAAACACGCGGAACCATTTATCACTTCAGGGGCTGCCTTTATTAAAGAGCTTCTGAGGACTTCGCCTCGGCCCAGAGGTCTCCTGCCGCCAGCTCTGCACGGCCCTGCTGCTGCGGAGAGCGGAGGCCTGAGCTGAGCGCTGGCACGGCCGCCCACCCTGCCCGCCTGCGCAGTGTGAAGACCCGCGCTGTGGCCGGCGTCTGCCGCTCGGCCCCAGCTGTGACAGAACGACGGCCCGGCTGGGGGGCGGGGAGTGGGGGGGTGGACCAGTGCCCAGCGCGGCGGCCGGCTCACCCCCGGAGCAGGAGCCCGGCGCCCGGTGGCCAGCGGGAACGCACCGCCCACCTCAAGTGGGCGCACACGCCGGGCGCGTTAAAATGGACGGTGATACCCACACCAGAATGGACGGATTCCAGGAGCTGCCCGCTCGGCCCCCACAAACCTCCTGGCCTGTTCACGGAGTTTTGCTCCGGAGCCGGCGACCAAGAGGCACAGAAGCGCGGCTCAGTGAGGGGTGAACAGGGCCCCCCCCGGCCCCAGCAGTGAGACGACACGAAGCTCAGAGTGGAGGAAACAATTCCGAGTTGAAAAACCACCGAACTGCAGGTGAGAGCCTTGCTCAGAGCAGGGTCCGGCACGCGACCCCGCCTGCGGCTGTCGGACAGACCTACGCCGCGCTGCGACGCCCGAGGCCCCGCCGTCCCGACGCGCTCCCAGAGGCGACGACCCGGGAGGAAGCGGGGCTGGGCTGGTGGCCGGTCAGAAAAGCTTGGGGTCAGAGTCCAAGTCCACCACTGCTACCCTCTGCGTGCGGAGGCGCCGAGCTTGCACAGACCGAGGTTGCGCCCCCAGCGCGTCTGACAACCCTACACGCCCCCCAACTCCGCGTGGGAAACCACTCGCGTCACCGTGACTCGACGCCGAGGGCGCGGCCGAACTCCCCACCTGCCGTGCGAAGTGAGCCAAGCAGAGAAGCCGCCCGTCCTTCAAGTCAAGGACGGCTTGGCCCAGGTTTCAGCTCCACATTTACTGACGTGCGCTCATTGGAGAATCCACCGAGGAGGGCTACTGTGGACCCACAAATAGGCACGCGGCCCCACTGCTCGCCCGGCATCACCTGGCTGCAGACAGCGAGATTTGCAGGAGCGGGACCGAGCAACAGTCATCAGGATAAAAGAAAGGCTTCCCCGGGGTCACAGCAGCGCAGCCCCCAGCCTGCAGCGCCGCGGAGTCAGCAGCTGCCACCGCGGTCAAAACGTCTGCTTCAGAGTTCAGAGCGGAGCTTCTCGGCCAGGATCACCCAACAGTGTCCGCGGACATTTTCTGGTCGTCACACCCACTTCCAAGTAATGGGGAGAGGCAGAGGGGTCGCGAGATGCCACTGGCCGCAGGGCAGCCTCATCGCATAGGACGGTCAGCCAAAGAGGCACAGGTGAAACTGTGGAGAGGCCTGAGGTAGAGTTGGCCACCAGGGGGCAGTAAAGCGACCAGGACGACAAAGGACAGAGCCTCTGACTGCCACCCCCTCCCGCCGCCAGAAAGCCCTCTGCCCTCAGACTTGCGGATGCAGTCAAACGGAGGGGAGAGCAACAAGCTTTCTCCTAACAGTTTCGCCTCCAAGCTACAGTGCTTAATGTTAGGCAAAAGCGCAACAAGCCAAGGCCACCTTCCGGCAGCAAAGACACACCTTTCTAACCCGACCGGCTGCTGTGCACGGGGCCCACAGAGTTTGAGAAACAGCAGAAATCGTGAAAGAAATGAGCGGAGCAGAAGCAGTATGACGTGTTCAGGAAAGGTTGACATTGTTTTGTTTCAAATAAGAACAATGCCCCTCCCTCCTCTCCACACCCCAGACGGCTCCGTAGTCACTCACACACCTGTGCCAATTTAACCACAGGTATGACGGCGGCCAGAAAGCACGGAGCACGGAGCCCACAGAGCACGGCCCACAAGTGCTTCGTACAAGAACGAGGGAGCAGTGCACTTCTCCAAAGAAGAAAAGCAAATGGCCAACAGATACATGAAAAAATGCTCAACATCACTTATAATCAAGGAAATGCAAATCAAAACCACTATGAGATACCACCTCACACCTGAGAGGATGGCACACATTAAAAATACAGGCAACAACAAATGCTGGAAAGGATGTGGAGAAAAAGGAA
>PVIJ01018715.1:0-25637 GCA_004024925.1 Scalopus aquaticus
GTGTGATCCCCAGGGCCTTGGCCTGCTGAGGGGTGAGGGTGATTCCCTGGGCCTCGGCCTGCTGAGGGGTGAGGGTGATCCCCAGGGCCTGGGCCTGCTGAGGGGTGAGCGTGATACCTTGGGCCTGGGTCTTTTGAGAGCTGAGTGTGATCCCCTGGGCCTGGGCCTGGGCCTGCTGAGGGGTGAGTATGATCCTCAGGGCCTGGGCCTGTTGAGGGCTGAATGTGATCCCCTGGGTCTGCACCTGCTCAGGGGTGAGACTGATCCCCAGGGCCTGGGGCTGCTCAGGGGTGAGATTGATCCCCAGGGCCTGCTCATGTGTTACAGTGATTCCCTGTGATTGGACCTCTTCAGGGGTGAGAGTGATCTCTTGTGCTTTGATCTCTCCTTGGATAATAGGGACTTCAAATATCTGTGCCTGCTTATTTGTATGGGTTATTCCCAAATTTTGAGACATCTTAGAGACTGGGGTAGCGCCCAGTGCCCATCCTTTCTTAGAAATGGGAGTCTGCTGAGGAGTGAGACTGCTCTCCTGGGCCTGGGCCTCCTGAGGGGTGAGACGGATCTGTTCCTGGACCTGCGGAAGGAGGAGAGTGATCCCCAGTGCCTGGGCCTGCTCAGGGGTTAGTGAGATGTTCTGTCCATAAGTAGGTGTGGCCCCAGCTGGGAAGTGTGGTGTGGAGGAGGGAGTGATTGGTTTGGGGTGCTTTCCATCAACAGTTATCTCTAATGTCCTAAGATCCCCTTCGGACTCATCTCTCTGATGTAAGTGGAGTACGTCGGTCTGTGTTTCCCCTCTGGGAGACACTGTTACCGAAGTTGGTGAGACTGTAGACTCTGATTCAGATTTTTCCTCCTTGATCGTGATCTGATCCTTTGCTTCTTTTTGCTTCTGCCTTTCATGGTCCTCTACTTTTCTCTTTGATTTCTGCTCTTCCTCTAGTTTCTCCCAACTGCTTTCCTTTTCCATATGTCTCATTTTCTTCAGAACCCGCCTCATCTGCTGTGCCTTCTCCAACAGAACCCCATCCTCTTGCCTTTTTTGCTTCCCTGCTTCCAGCTGCTCTGACTTCTGATGCTGTTCTTCCTCCTTTTCCCTTTGCTTTTGCTTCTCATCTTGCTCAGTCTGCTTTTGCATTCTCTCCTTTTGCTGTTCCTTCCACCACTCCTTTTCCTGCCACTGTTCCTGTTGCCTTTGCTTTGCCTCCTTCATTTGGAACCATGCATCTTCCAACTCCAAATTCTTCTTCATCATTTCATGACTCTTTTCCTGGAGATTCCTTTCTTCTTGCAACTGAGATTTGAGACTTATACCAATTTTTTGTTCTTGATCCTCTTGCAAATAATCCTCCTGCCTTTGTTTTTTCTTCTTCTGGTCTCTCTCTGCTGTTGAGGCTACTGTAACATCTTTTTCACTTTCTATTTCAGTTAAGATCATTTGTATTAAATTGCCAGCGATTGGGTCCATGCTCTCATATGGTGAGAATAAGGTTCTAATTTCAGACTTTTCACTAATTGGCTTCTCAAAATGCATTTCTGGCTTATGTGAGACTTCCTGTTTTCCCTTCAAAGAAGATTTCTTTTTAACCTGTGCTGCTTCTTTCAATTCTTTATATTTTCTCAAGACTTCTGTCACAGTTTCTGCCACTTTTTGAAAATATTCCTCCAATTTTGTCTTTACAACGCCCAAATTTTCAAATTCTGTTTTTTTTAATAACTCTTTTTTTGGCACAGTTTTTTTATCCAAAGGTTTTCCTACATTATCAATTTTCTCTGTCAGGAAAGTCATTATGGCTTTCTGAAATTCCTCTAGGTTACTCTGTTCACTTTTGCCCTCTGGACTTCTTAAAACACCGGTAGATTCTGAAGCCTCTTTAATTTTCTTAGATTGTGATTTACTAAGTTCATGAGGTTTGACTTTCTTGGTGAGACCAGACAGGTCCTTCTCTTCAGTTTTTCCTTCTCTGCCTGTGCTTGTCCCTGGGGAGACTTGGGATTTCTTTCCTTTTATTTTCTCTTTCTCAGAGAAAGAATCACGTTCAATGGACCCGAGTGACCCTGCTTGGCTACTTGCCCCACTTGTTCTCGCTCTGTCCACTGACTCCACTGAAGTGAGTTTCTCTTTTTTCTCCGAAGAAACTTGGCTTTTGTCAAGTCGACGTTCAAGTTTGACTGTCTTGAACTGTTCCCACAAGTTACTTGTTGCACCTTTGCCAGCTTCACTCTTGGTAGAAGGGACATTAGCAGAAAGAATTTCATCAGGGAAAAATTGACTTTTTGATTCAGGAAACTTTGACTCGTCTTCTGAATAGAATTTTAGTTCCTTTCTCTTCTTTTCCAGGGCTTGTAACTCCAAGTGTTGATCAAATTCGGTTCCTAAGTCTTTCGGTTCACCTTTATCATCACTCAAATTTGATCTAGTGGTCTCATATAGGCCTCTGATTTGCTTTTTTTTCTGTTGTTGAAGCTGATCAGCTTCATCTTTCTCAGAGACATCACCTTTCTTCAGTGATTTCATGTCTTCAGTGATATCTTTGGTGATAGCATGGGAAGATGTTTTCTGTAATGTAGATTGCTGTTCAATTAAATCTGGAGCCATTTCATCTGTGGACATATATGAAAAAGCTGTGTCCCACTTGATATCTGAGGTTTTAGTCCCTCTTCTTTGGGCCTCACCTATATTTCCACGTTGTTTGATAATGGGTATGCTCTCTTTTTTGTCAGCTCTGCTAATGCCCATGGATGACTGTGGAGCAGGCTCATATAACACTTTCAAATTTGATCCAGACAATGTTTGGGGTTCTGTAGCAACTTTGGATTGAATAAGTTTTTCATATTTTTCTTCTGCAATTTGAAGTTTCTCCTGTAGCATTTCATTATTTTCACTGAGATCTTTTATTATCTTCAGGACTAGCTCTTTTTCTTTTTCATCTTCTTTATCTACATATATATTGTCACATGGGATGTTAACACCTTTTACTTCATCATTTAGTATACGCAAAGCTTTAGAAAGGTTTGCTATTGTTGATGATATATATTTAATAGCATTATTTTCTAATTTACTGAACATTGAAGTGCCTATGAGTTCTTGTAGCATATCATGGATTTCTGAAACCTTTGTAGATGTTGTAAATTCATCACTAATCATCTGATCGGGTCTTAAAGCATGGGCTGCTGCAGGTCGCTTTATAACTCTTTCTTTCCAAGGTTTCCATAGAGTACCTCTAACTGCTAGAAGAAAAAAAAATAAATGAATGAGATTGCATTTCTTCTTTTGTACTGTGCTCTATGCTTAAGTCAAAGGAATTTATCCTTAATTTATAAGATAAAGATTCATCAGAAAACTTTTGTTACAAAATAAATAGCTTTCTTCTTCTTTTTTTCTTTTAAAGAGTGATGCTTTTTCCATTCACCTAGAACTTTTGCTTCCAGAAGTTAGGAATACAACCTTGATTAACATTCAGTAACAAGTTTGGGGTAAAGCAATTTAAGTCAAAACTTTCCTTTGGCTTTGATTATGTTTGACTTCTTTTCTCTCTTTTCTGATTCAGAGCTAATCTTGGTTCTTTCAAAAGGGTCACAAACAAACAAAAGGCATGCATTTGAAGGGACTTTTAGAATGGTTGAATGGGAAATGCAACAATCTCCCTCCTCCCAAAAGTAAGATAAAATTGGACAAAACTTCCCAAAAAACGTTAGGACTTTGGAAACTGACCAAAGATGTACAACAAATTGAGAAAAATTTATTCAAGAAAATGCTCAACCTCAGCATTAAGAGTGGAAATCTGTGACGTTTTAGCATGGAGCCATTTTATCTCTAACTCCCTGGCCCCTGAACAGGTAGTTCTACCAGAGTGATGCAAGTTGTGAGAACTGATAGACAGCTTTACTGCTGTAAGGGTACTTATAAGAAGGATGGAAATATGCACACATATGTGCATTATCTAAAACGATATTTCTTTAATCCATACACAGGTTAATTAGTAAAGAGTAAAAGCTTATTGGATCAATGACTGGATAATCATTGACTGACACTAAGCTATACTGACCCAAAGGTGACCCCTAGGATTTCAGACTTAAAAAAAAAATAGAAAAAAGGAAAAATAATAACCAGACAGAATCATTTGCTGTGTGCTATGGGGGAGACATACTCCACAGAACTAGTCAGCAAGTCACTAAAAACAAACCAAAAATATAACAAAAACAAATCCTGAAGTTTGTAGGGAAAAATCAGAATCCAGAACTGCTATATTATCTAAAATGTCCAGTTTTTGACATAAAGGAACCATGTAAAGATACATGAATGTATGATCTATACATAGGATGAAAAATCAGTTTCAGGAGTTGGAGGAGGGGGTCCAGATATTGGACTTGTATGAAAATAATACTTCAAAAGAAGCAATTATAAATATGGTCAAATAACTAGAGGAAACAATATTTTAAAACAAAAGGAAATTATGCTGACAATTACTTATCAAATACAGCATGTAAATAAAAACATGGAAATTGAAAATTCAAGTAGAAAATTTGGAGTTGAAAGGTATAATAACTGAAATAAAAAAATTACCAGAAAGGGCTCAACAGAAGATTTAAGCTGACAGAAGAAAATAACCAGTAAACTTGAAGCTAGATTAGTGGAGACTATTAATTATCAAGTACAAGGAGGAAAAAGAATGAAGAAAAGTGAACAAAGCCTCAAAGACTTGTGGGAAACCATTAAGCACACCAATGTACAAGTGATAGAAATCTCAGAAGAGGAGAGAGAGGGGGACATTAAAAATATTTGAAGACATAATAGCCAGATCGCCCCAAAATTGATGAAAAATCTACACATTGAAGCAACCAAGCAAACTCTAAGAAAACACACAAAAAAGAAAACCCATACCTAGACACATTAGAGTCAAACTGCTCAAAAAGAGACAAGGACAAAATCTTTAAAGGAAAAAGAAAAAAATGATTCATAACAATCAAAAGAGACTCATCAAGTATCAGGGGCACACAACAAATTTAATAGTTCACTTACTAAAAACAATGGAGGCCAGAGGCAGTGGGAATGACTTAAAGTGATGAAATAATACAGCTAACCAAGAATTTTATATCCAATAAAACTATTCTTCAAAAAATAAAGATAAAACATCAATTTCTGAAATAACTCTTCTTAAAGTAGCATGCCCTTACAACTACCATGAACATATTATTATGTTTTTAAATACTTCTCTAAATGCATTACAGAATGCCTATCACACCCATCCCTGAAATTACACACTTCTCAAAGAACTATTCATGTGCAGCTCTTATAAATATCCTTGTTCCATGTGTTCTAAAATAATTCCCTAAATATAACACAGAAGTTATCACATCCACTCATTGGAATAACACTCCTGTCAAAGTAACTTGTAGTAAACACTTAGATATCCATAGTTATAAATGTGTTTTTAAACATTCCTCTCAAAGTGTTTACATTTTGTAGCATGCATGTACAACTCTTATTTTTAAAATGAAGATAAGAAATAAGATAGAGAGATGGCAAGTAAGCATATGAAAAAATGTTCAGTATCATTTTTCATTAAAGAATTGCAAATTACAATGAGATACTGTTATACTCACTAGGATAGCTAAAATTTAAAAAAATTATAACAAATGCTGATAAGTATATGGAACAACAGGAACTCTTGTTTGCTGCTAGTGGGAATTAAAAATGAATGTTACAGTTTTGGGGCCTCCATGGTGGCGCCAGGGGTTAAATCTCAGCACTATGAAGCTATTGGCAGCCACTGCAGCACAGGTTAGATTTCTGGCCAGATAGCTAACCCACACGGTGCAGTAGACCTCTCCTATCTTGCCCGCTGCTCCCCTCAGAGTATATTTCAGTCAGTCCAACTGTTCTGCTCCCCATCCTGTCTCTGGTGGATCCTCACACCCTCCACACTCCTCTGGTCTACACCCCAGCTCTTGTATGCATAAATAAATAAATCTTTTTTAAAAATGGTAGTTTCTTTAACTTTTATTTATTTTTGCATAGAACTGGGGTGTAGGTGAGAGGTGGCGGGGGCGGGGGGAGTGAGAGGATTCACCAGAAACAGAGTGGGGAACAGAACAGGTGGACTTACTGAAATGTACTGCTGAGGCCAGCAGTGGTCGAGATAGGAGAGGTCTGCTGCACCATGTGAGTTAGCTTCCTGAGCGTGGATCAAACTCATGCTACAGTGGCTGCAATAGCTTCAGAGTGCTGAGATTTACCCCTTGTGCCACCAGGGAGGCCCTGCAGGTTTAGTCTTTTTTTTTTTTTTTTTTAAGATTTATTTATACATACAAGCTGGGGTGTAGGCCAGAGGTGTGTGTTGGGGGCAGGGTGGTAAGAGGATTCACCAGTGACAGAGTGGGGAGCAGAACAGGCAGATCTACTGAAATCAACTGCTGAGGGGAGCAGTGGGCGAGACAGAAAAGGTCTGCTGTGCCATGTGGGAACCTCCCTAGCCAGGGATCAAACTCCTGCTGCAGTGGCTCTGGATAGCTTCATAGTGCTGCTACTTAACCCCTTGTGCCACCAGGGAGGCCCCCAGTAGGTTTAGTCTTAATCATCAAAACTTGGAAGCAAACAAGATAGCCTTCAACAAGTGGATAAACAAAGTGTGGTACACATATAGAATGGAATATTATTTAGCAATAAAAGAAATGCGCTATTAAGCCCCAAGAAGATATGGAGGCAACATTAAATGAGTATTTCTATGATAGAAATCAATCCAAAAAAACCCCCAAAGTACTGGATTATTCCAATTAAATAACATTTTTGAAAAGTCAAGACTGTAGTTATTAAATAACTATTGCTTGCCAGAGCTTGGGGAAGAAAGGAAGGATGGAATAGGTGAAATATAGGGAACTTTTAGCATGGAGAACTATTCTGTATGATACTGTAATGGTGGAGACAACACAATATAGATTTGTGAAACCCAATAGAACACTATAGAACAAAGAGGAAACCTTAATGTATGTAAATTTAAAAATAACCATTTAGGAGGTGAGGTAATTCTGAAGAATGCAGAATAAGAGAATTTCATTGTATTAAGAATGTATCATACAATTTCACTGAAAGGGATGAGGGAGTTGTTGATGGTATCAGGAGATGTTACATAATAACAGGAAATGAATGGCGCTTTAAGACTGAAGGCAAGAGGAAATGCATATAAATACTTACCCTAGTTTATGATAAAGTTATTTTCCATTGGGGTATAGGTTAATAACTTGAAACTGCTTATACAAGTATAAGGAATTGAACAATTAAGAAGATGGATGTCAAGAGCCAGTGTCATTGTTTGGGTAGGAATTTACAGATAAGTGAAAAAGCTAGAATGATTCATGTGAAAATGGATTAGAGTTAGAAATGTTAATAAGATCTCATATTTAACTTAATATACTTACAGATAATTATATATATATGTATATATTCATGAATTAGTACATACATACTTTTTGGCTGTCAGATGAGAAGGCCCAACAGAAATGATACCCCAGTGGCAGTGAGCACAGCTGCCAGCCAGACCTTAGTTTGAATACTGTTCTCCAATAAAAGAAACCAGAAATCCTTGGAGAAATGTAGGACTAGGGTAGGAATGTACCCTACCAGAATGTAGGACTAGGGTAGGAAGCTGAAGTATTTTGTATTACCAGGAAGTACTAAAAAAAAAAAAAAAAGAAAAGAAAAGAAAAAACGAGGGCCTCCCTGGTGGCCCAACAGGTTAAAGGCAGCACTGTGAAGCCATCCAGAGTCACTGCAGCACAAGTTCAATACCCGGCCAGGGAGCTTCCCACATGGTGCAGCAGACCTCTCCTGCCTCGCCCGCTGTTCCCCTCAGCACTGTACTTCAGTGGATCTGCCTGTTCTGCTCCCCACTCTGTCTCTGGTGAATCCTCTCACCACCCCACACCTCTGGTCTACACCTAAGCTTGTATGCATAAATAAATAAATCTTTTAAAAAAAAAAAAGCGAGAGCAAGAGAGAAACCCACAGTAATGGGGGAAAGGAGAAGATACAAACTCTTGTGTATATAAGAACTTCAAAAATTTTATTAGTTACTCCACCCTAAAGGAGGGAGAACAACACTACCTACTCCTTAATTGTGGGCTTTACATATAGACTTCCTTTTAAATAGTGCAGTATTGAAAATTAGTGAAAAAAGTAACTTGTCAGTGGAGAAACCTTACATGCAATCGGATAGTTCATATGTAATCTCTTACTGGTTCTGCTTCTCTGGTTGAAACCCAACTAATAAACATTCTTAATATGATGCTAAAACTATGATCCATAAGAGAAGAAAAAAATCAATAAATTGGACTTCATCAAAATTAAACACATTTGGACTTCAAATATACCACCAGGAAAATGAAAGACAAACCACAGACTGGGAGAAAATATTTACAAATCACTTTTTTGATAAAGAATTTGTATCCAGAACATAGAACTTTTATAACTAAATAATAAAACGGGAAATATTTCAATAGCTAGTCCATAAAAAAAGATACAGGAATGGCCAACAAGCACATGAAAGGGTGCTCAACATCATTAGTCTTTGCGCTGAGCAACATTACAGTGAAAAGAGAAGAGATGGGACTCATGGAGCAGGCTGCACAATGCAGGATGCTGCACAAGAGCAAGATCCTGGCCTTTTTATTGACAGAGAAGGGCGGGTCAAACTGAATATTGGATTTTGGCTTTAGGGAGTGAGTCGAATGATATATACCCGACTCCCACCCATGGCTCCAATCTTATTAACAAGGTGTTCCGCTGATCAGCCCCTGGGGGCAAAGCATATCAGCCACCGGCCCCTCAGGCGTTGCACCCACAATTAGGTAAATACAATTTAAAGCTACAATGAGATATGACTTCACACTTACTATAAAAGTTATAAAAATAAATAAAAGATGGTAACAAATGTTGTTGAAGATACAGAGAAACTGGAACCCTAGTCCACTGCTGATGGGAATGTAAAATGGTATTGTCACTTGGGAAACCAGTCAACAATTTCTTGAAAAGTTAAAAAATTTCCCAACAATACATAAATGACCTAGCAATTCCACTCCTTAGTATCTACTCAAATAAATGGGAATGTGTCCACACAAACGCTTATATGCATGTGCTCACAGCAGCATTATTCATAAGAGTCAAAAAATGGAAACAATCCAAATATCCAGGAATTTCTGAAAGGGTAAACAAAATGTGGTATGTCCAAGCAATGGTACACAACCCAAAATAGGAAGGAAGAAAGTATGAATACATCTTATAACATGGCTGAATCTCAAAAACATTATGCTAAATGAAAGAAGCCAGACATAAAGCCACATATAATGATTCCATATAATGAAATATTTAGACAAGGCAAATATACTGTGACAGAAAATAGATTATTGGTTGTCTAGGACTGGGGAGTAGGAGGTATGAGTGAAGTAGGAAGTTCATAAGTTTGCTGCTTGGAAATGAAAGTTGCTAAAGTTGCTAAGTTCACTGCTTGGATACTGCTGCTTGCTGGGGTGGAAAGCTGCTGGGGAAGTCTCTGTTCTGTACTGCTTGTCCACAATAGTAGCTATGGTTACCTTGACCCCCTTCCTAAACAATAAAGTTTATGATGGATAGGGTAGGTAAATTTCCTTACGCAAACTGTATAAAAACCTGCAATTCCTGTAATTTGGGACTCAGATTTTTGGGAGTTATCCCACTGGGCCCGCCGGTGTGACAATTAAATCTCTCTCTCCACTTCTCTGAGTGCCGCCTGATTTCTCTGGGAAAGTGGTCGTAACATTAGGACTGACTGCCAGTGGGCATCAGGAATTTTTTTGGGATGGCAGAAATGTTCTAAAATTGGATGGTGGTGATAACTGCACAGCTTTAAATTTACTCAAAATTCAAAGTCATTGAATTGTACACTTAACATGGGTGAATTTTATAGTATGTAAATTCTACTACAACAAAGTCACATTTTTGAAAAAGTAAAATTTATTTCCAATGTCTTAATGTGACTTACTTATTTTTTTCTTATGTTTCCTCTTTTCTTCGAGCAAAGATTCACTAATTCCAGTCAGTTTTGTAACATTGCCCTCAATAGCTTTGAATGTCTCTGGTAAAATCTCCATTTGTGCTACACAGTGGTGGTATTCGTCAATATCAATTGTAGTCATCTCAGATAAAAGGATATCTAGAAAGGAAAAAAATTACTTGTGGGTGGAGCAAGAAATATAACTGCATAGACTTACAATATTGACTAAATCCTCAATAGTGGACTATTGGGGGAAACTGGGCTTTCATACTTATTGCTGTTCCAAGGCATTTCTCTGTGAAGAAGTGAAAAAGGAAGAGACTTGGAATACAAAGAGCTGAACAGTAAGCTTGGACATGAAAACATGAAACAGATTAATAGGTGTCTATCAGGTTGAGTTCACTACTCCTAGGAAGTATGAAAATATGAACATGAGTTTCAATATTGGGGATGTAACTCCATTGCTAAGTTATGTAAGTGTTTTATAATCCCTGTTTCATGAGATTAATACAGCCAAGTGAAGTTCCTCTTTTTTATATTCTTACCTTATTCTTTCATTCAACCATTGTCTCCTCTGTTATGCACTGTTTTAGAGACCAAGGGTAGAAGCATTGAATAAAACAAATTTCCTGACTACATAGTGCTTAGATTCTAGTGGTTAGGTATTTTATAGGCAAAAATAAAGAAGAGTAAAGAGTAATGGACAGTGCCGGAGATTAGAGAATGGAGATAGTCAGAGAACAGTTCATTTGAAAGTATTAGAAGCAGGGAGTGAGCCATGTGGTAGCCTACTTGAAAATGTTCTAGGCAAGGAAGTAGTAAGCATGAAAGCACTGCGAGGAGTATGCTGGTACTTAGAGATAAGCAAAGAGGCCAGAATAGCTGGCACTATGTGAGAAAGCCTATATTTTTTCTTACTTTATTCTTCCTAGAACAGAGGAAAGCTATTCTCTAAATACCCTTCTTAGTCTTGTCCTCATTAGTGTAATAAATCCTTCAAATTTTACTTAAAAAATTTCTTCACTAGTTTAACTTTGTGATTTTCCTTTGAGCCACTTCTGGAAACTTACTCCATTCTTCCAACCAGGCCAGGATAGAGACAAGAGTGTTTTCTGTCACTTCAGCAGACTTAATACAATTAACTATTTTTTCCAGAAAACCGTTTCTGCGTCTTTTGTGTTCTGTAATGGAGATTCTCCTCGAAGAGTGTATGTTCTCACCAGCAGTGTAGCAATTTATTATCCGTTGCACATTGGTCATTATGTCATTCACTTGCGTAGTAATGTCCTAAGATATGAAGGGAGAATATATTAATATACTCTCAGGCTGACAGTAAGTTTTGGTCACCTTCCCAGAATCTTAGCAACAATTTTATATAGCGGTCCAATCAAAATCCTGCTAATTCTAGCTTTATATGATTCTCAGACTTTCCTTAAAAAAGTTTTCCCCTTACCTTCATTGTCCTAGAGTTGCTATGATTTAAGAAAAAGAACAGAGTTTGAAAATTGTAATCTGGATCCCAAATCTAGCACTTTTGTTAACATGATTTTAGTAAATAACTTCATTCTGAACTGCTTGTACATTATCTGTAAAATGGTGGAGATACTAAATTCAAAGGTGATGTGAAATATATAGCATATATGAAAATGCCTTATAAACCATGCTGCTATAAATAAGTTAATGTGTTAATTAATAGTAGAAATTGCTTCTATATTCTTTCTTTACTTATACCTCATTCCTGGAAAACAACTTTTAAAGTATTTCTCAGTGTGACTTTTTTTCATTTTCTTTTTTTTTAAGAGATTTATTTATTTATGGATACAAGAGCTGGGGTGTAAGCCAGAGGTGTAGGGGGCTGAGAGGATTCACCAGAGACAGAGTGGGGACTAGAACAGGCCAAATTACTGAAATACACTGCTGAGGGGTGCAGCGGGTGAGACAGGAGAGGTCTGCAGCGCTATGTGGCAATCTCCCTGGCCTGGGATCAAACTTGTGCTGCAGTGGCTGCAGAGAGCTTCATAGGCTGTGATTTAACCCCTTGTGCCACCAGGGATGCACTTTATTTCATTTTCTCTGTTCGAGTCTATTTCTTCTATTCATCACCTTAGCCTAGTAGTTCTCACTGGGGGGTAATTACTGCCTTGTATGTGGCATTTGGAAATCTGAAAAAGTATTTTTTATTGTAACAATGGCTGGGAGAGAGAATTTATTGATATTTAGTAAAGGATGTTAGCCCATCCTATGGTATAATGGCAGTATACACAATGAAGAAATGGTCCAGCATAAATTTTGACTGTCCCATGGGATGATCATGTAGGTTAAAAAAAAAAACAAACACAAAAACTGTTTATAATTATCCAAGCTTAGAAACTAAGTCCTTTAAAAATAAAAATACAAAGTATTTTTTTTAAATTTTTTTTTAAATGTTATTTATGTCTTTTACATTTTGTATTCCCCTTGGGCAGCCCACCACCAATTCACCTGTGATCCATCTCCATGGTCCCCTGTATTCTCCTCTCTTCCATTTTGTGCCCTTATCCTCCCCTCCCCCCACCCCACCCCCACCGCTGAGTGTCTCTCTCCCACCCAGCCTCCCTATAGTCCTGTTATAAGTGAAACCATTCGATATTTTTCTTTTTCTTTCTGGCTTATTTCACTGAGTATGATTCCCTCTAATTCCATCCATGTCGCTGCAAATTGCATGTGTTTACCTTCTTTCAAAAATACAAAGTATTTTTTTGCCTAGTTTAATCACATACTAAAATGTCCAGAAATAGAAAAATCTTGCAAATCAATGGGAAAATACTCTTTAGAATGTCTATAGTAAAATTTCACCATTCTGCAACATCACAGTACCAACAACAGTGCAATAGTGCTAGTAGTGTATATGGCCAGAACAATAAACCTGCATTTGTATCAGCTTATATTTGTAGTTTTCACATTTATTTTAATTCCACATACAAGTGAAAGCCTCCGTGTCTACTACTTTATTATATTGTCTACTACAGAAGGTTGACCTAGAATTCACACATTGAAAAGAATAATTAAAAAAAGGAAAAAATAGAATTCATACATTGAAATGTGTATTATTATAAATTATATTCATTTATTTACTCTCACATTTATATTAACTTTTTAAAAGCATGAGTATAGGTAGTTCATCTATGAATTTCATTTCAGAGGCATAAAATATATCACAAATATTTTAACAGAAGTAAATCTGAACGATGAGGAATCACTACTCTTTCCCTTCCAATTTTATCAATTACTCTTTCAGTTTGGCTTCAGACAAACCAAAGTCTCTTTGTACTCGTAATAACAACATCCTTTGGATTTTAAAATAGTATCAATTGAGACTATTCAATGCAATATCAAAATATCAATGACACTCTTTAAAGAACATAAATTTATATGGAACTACAAAAGACCCCTGCATAGTCAAAGCAATCAATCCTAACAACAACAGAGTATCACACTACTGGGCTTCAAACTATACTACAAAGTTATAGTAATCACAACAGTATGGAATTGGAATAAAAACAGACACACAAACCAATGGAATAGAATTAATTGAAAGCCCAGAAGTAAACCCACAATTTTATGGACACTGACCAGTGATCTTAGGCTTTTGGAGGGGAGAGGGAGAGAGAGAGGTGAAAAGAGGGGGAAAATAATGGTGGAAGACTATGGGTGCTCTGGTGGAAGGAGGGTTATAGTGACTACCTGGGGGTGGAAGGAAATGCTATATTGTCAAAACACCAGCAAGGATATAAAATAATGACATTTCAATAACAATAATAATAATAACAATTAAAAAATGCAAGAAGATACAGGTTCACTCAAGAAACAAGAAAGAACTCAAAGAAACAAACAAATCTTCCATCTCAAAGAGCTAGAAATGAACAGCTAAAAAAACCCAAAAACCAAGAAGAAAGGAAATAATAAAAATAATAGCAGAAATAAAACAGAAATTAAAAAAAAATCCAAAAGAGCAACGAATCTAAAAATTGGTTCTTTCAAAAAATAAACAAAATAGACAAATCTCTAGCTAGTCTCACAAAGAAAAAAATGGGAGAAAACACAAATAAATAGGATCATAAACAAAAGAGGAGAAATTACAATGGACTCAGTAGAAATCAAAAGAATAATCAGAGATTACTATGAAAATCTATACGCAAGCAAGTTCAACAATCTAGAAGAGATGGACAAATTCCTAGAATGATATAATCATCCAAAACTAGATCAAGAAGAAATAGAACACCTAAACAGACCAATTACAAGCAATGAAATTGAAATAGTAATCAAAACACTACCCCAAAACAAAAGCCCAGGACCAGACAGCTTCACAAATGAATTCCACCAAACATTCAGAAATGAACTAGTCCCTATCTTACACAAACTCTTTCAAAAAATTGAGAAAGAAGGAATATTACCAAATACATTTTATGAAGCCAACATTACATTAATAGCAAAACCAAACAAAGACAACACAAAAAAGAAAACTACAGGCCAATCTCCCTAATGAACACTGATGCAAAAATCCTCAATAAAATCCTTGCCAACAGAACCCAACAATACATCAAAAAGATAATACACCACAATCAAGTGGGATTTATTCCAGCGGTGCAAGATGCTTCAACATCCAAAAATCAATTAATGTAATCCAACACATCGCAAAAAGAAAAATAAAAACCATATGCTCATATCAAGAGATGCTGAGATAGCATTCGGCAAAGTTCAACATTTATGATGAAGGCCCTTGAAATTCTCGGGATAGAAGGAACATACCTTAACATGATAAAAGCTATATATGACACACCTACAGCCAATATTATTCTCAGTGGTGAAAAGCTGAAAGCCTCTCCTCTAAGATCACGAACAAGAAAAGGTTGCCACTGCTTTTTAATATTATACTTGGAAGTCCTGGCCAGGGCAATAAGACAAGAGATAGACATACAAGTAATCCAAATAGGGCAAGAAGTAAAACTCTCACTATTTGCAGACAACATGATAATATACATAGAGAACCCTAAAAACTCCACAAAAAAGGTAATGAAAATGATCAACCAGTTTAGTAAAGTAGCAGGATACAAAATCAACACACTAAAATCAGTAGCTTTCCTATATACAATCAAAATCAATCTGAAGAAGAAGAAGTCAAGCAAACCATCCCTTTAATAATAGAAACAAAAAAATCAAACAGTTGGGAATAAACCTAACAAAAGAGGTGAAGGACCTATGATAAATGATAAAACATTGTTAAAAGAAATAGAAGAAGACACAAAGAAGTGAAAAGACATACCCTGTCATTGACTGGAAGAATTAACATTATCAAAATGGCCAGCCTGGTTAAGTCACATCACTATGATGCTATAAACAGCCACTGCAGCATGAGATCAATCCCTGGCCAGGGAGCTTCCCACATGGCACAGCAGACCTCTCCTGCCTTGCCTGCTGCTCCCCTCAGCAGTGTATTTCAGAAAATCTGCCTGTTTTGCTCCCCACTTTGTTTCTGGCGAATCCTCTCCCCTGCCCACCCCCGGCCTATACCCCAGCTTGTATGCATAAATAAATGAATCTTTAAAAAAAACTGCCATCTGGGCCTCCCCGGTGGCGCAGTGGTTAAGCGCTGCGCTGTGGAGCTGTCGGCAGTGGCGATGCGGCGACGCAAGTTCGTCGCCCGGCCAGGGAGAATCCCACATGGCGCGGCAGACCTCTCCTGCCTTGCCCGCTGCTCCCCTCAGCAGTGTATTTCTGATCTGCCTGTTCTGCTACCCGCTCTGTCTCTGGTGAACCCTCTCGCCGCCCCACGCCTCTGGCCTGTGCCCCAGCTTGTATGTATAAATAAAAAATAAATCTTTAAAAAAAAAAAAAAACTGCCATCCTACCAAAAGCAATTAACAGATCCAATGATATTCCAATAAAAATCTCAATTACTTTCATCAAAGAAATAGAACAAATATTGATGAAATTCATATGCAACCACAAAAAAAAAAAACCACAACCATGAATAGCCAAAGCTCTCCTGACTAAAACAAAGGAGAATGGAGGCATAACACTCCCATACTTCAAACTGTACTACAAAGGCATAATAATTAAAACAGCATGGTACTAGAACAAAAACAGACAACACAGATCAATGAAACTGAATAGAAAGCCCAGAAATAAAGCCACACACATACGGACAACTAATCTTTGACAAAGCTGCAAAGAATATGCAATGGAAGAAGGACAGTTTGTTCAATAAATGGTGCTGGGGAAACTGGACCACCATAAGTAAAAGAATGAAACTAGACCACTACCTCACACCATGCACAAAAATCAACTCAAAATGGATAAAAGAATGGAACATAAGAATGGAAACCATAAAATATATAGAAGAAAATATAGGTAAAACACTACATGACATACATCTCAGTAACATCTTTAAAGACTCATCCCACAAGGCAAAGAAAGTGAAGGAGAAGATAAACAGCTGGGATTACATCAAACTAGAAAGCTTTTGTCCAGCAAAAGCGATATTAACCAAAACAAAGAGACACCATACTGGCTGGGAAAAAACTTTTGAACTCCATAGAGCTGATAGGGGACTGATCACAAAGATATACAAAGAATTCACATGACTCAACAAAAACAAAGTAAAACAATCCAGTCAAAAAATGGGCAGAAGGGGCCTCCCTGGTGGTGCAGTGGTTGAGCACTGCGCTGTGGAGCTGTCGGCAGCGCGCGATGCGAGTTAGACGCCCAGCCAGGGAGAATCCCACATGGTACGGCAGACCTCTCCTGCCTCCCTGCTACTCCCCTCAGCAGTGTATTTCAGATCTGCCTGTTCTGCTCCCCACTCTGTCTCTGGTGAACCCTCTCACCACCCCACGCCTCTGGCCTGTACCCCAGCTTGTATGTATAAATAAATAAACCTTTAAAAAAAATGGGCAGAAAAACTAGAGAGACACATCTCCAAAGAGGAAATGCAAATGGCCAACAGGCATATGAAAAAATGTTCAACATCCCTCATAATCAGGGAAATGCCAATCAAAACCACAATGAGATACTACTTACAGCAATGAGAATGGCACATATTAAAAAAAAACTGGCAACAACAAATGTTGGCAAGGATGTGGTGAAAAGGAACTCTCTTACACTGCTGGTGAGAATGCAAACTGGTCCAATCACTATGGAAAGTTGTGTGGAGGTTCCTCAGACTACTAAAAATGGAGCTACCAGCAATTCCACTCCTAGGGATCTACCCAAAGGACACAAAAACATTAATTCAAAAGGACACCTGCACCCTTGTGTTTACTGCAGCACTATTTATAGGTAAGACTTGGATACAACCCAAATGCCCAGAATTGATGGCTGGATCGAAAAGATGTGGTATATATACACAAAGGAATATTCAGCAATCAAAGAAGATAAACTAATGCCATTCGCAGCAACATGGATGGAACTAGAGGGATTATTCTCAGTGAAATAAGTTAGAAGGAAAAAGAAAAATATGGGATTGTTTCACTTATAGGAGGAATACAGGGGAACCAAAAAAGGGATCAGTGGGAAAAAATAGTAACAAAAAAAACCAAACCCACAACAAAACAAAAATAAACTGACAACTATAGATCACAGACATTTTGCAGGGGAGGGGGAGCAAGAGGGACCAAAACGAGGGTAGGAAGAACACAAGGGACTATGGTGATGGTGTGTGGGTGAACTGGTGAGGGAAATTCTAGGGGGACTACACCTGGGAAAAGAAAGCAAACATTGTACAAAAATGCACAATGGGGCCTCTCTGGTGGCCCAACGGGTTAAGTCGCAACACTATGAAGCTATCCAGAGCCACTGCAACACCAGTTCAATCTCTGGCCAGGGAGCTTCCCACATGGCACAGCAGACCTCTCCTGTATCACCCGCTGCTCTCCTCTGCAGTGTTTTTCAGTCTATCTGCCTGCTCTAGTCCCCACTCTGTCTCTGGTGAATCCTCTCACCCCGCTATACCTCTGGCCTACATCCCAGCTTGTATGAATAAATAAAAAAAATCTTTAAAAAAATGAACAATGATGTAAAATATATATAAGTAAATACAAAAAATAAAAAGAAATTTAAGAAAATACAAGAAGCAAGAGTGTTCCCGAATACATTTTACAATGCCAACATTACCCTTATACCAAAACTAGACAAAGATAACACAATAAAAGAAAATTATAGCCCAGTATCCCTGATGAATATCAATACAAAATCTTTTTTTTTAAAGATTTATTTATGCATACAATGTTGGGGTACAGGCCAGAGACGTGGGGTGGCAAGAGGGTTCACCAGAGACAGAGTGGGGAGCAGAACAGGCAGATGGATGGAAATACACTGCTGAGGGGAGCAGCGGGCGAGGCAGGAGAGGTCTGCCGCACCATGTGGGAATCTCCCGGGGGCCTCAAACTCGTGTCACCGTTGCCAACAGCTCCACAGTGCAGCACTTAACTGCTGGGCCACCAGGGAGGCCCATCAATACAAAATCTTCAATAAGATAGTAGCAAGTTGAATTCAACAGCGTACCACTAGGATTATATGCCATGGATTATATGCCATGATCAAAAGGGATTTATCCCAGAGATCCAAGAATGGTTTAATATATGTATTTCAGTTAATGTAGTACATTAATATATTGCATGTAATACACAAGTAAAGATTAAAAGTAACAGATGCAGGCCTCCCTGGTGGTGCAGTGGTTAAGCTCTGTGCTGTGGAACTGTCGGCAGCGGCGATGTGAGTTCGACGCCCAGCCGGAGAGATTCCCACATGGTGCAGCAGACCTCTCCTGCCTCGCCCGCTGCTCCCCTCAGCAGTGTATTTCAGTCCATCTGCCTGTTCTGCTCCCCAATCTGTCTCTGGTGAACCCTCTCGCCACCCCACGCCTCTGGCCTGTACCTCAGCTTGTACGCATAAATAAATAAATCTTTAAAATAAAATAAAAGTAACAGATGCAGAGAGAGCATTTTATAAGATTCAGCACCTATATATGGGAATAAAAGGAACCTACCTCGATACAATACAGGCTTATATCACAAAGCAGCAGCCAATATAATAATGGTGAAATACTGAAAGCTTTTCATTTAAGACTGGAAACAAGACAAGGACACTCACTGTCACCACTTTTTTTTTTTTTTAAGATTTATCTATTTATACATACAAGCTGGGGTACAGGCCAGAGGCGTGGGGCAGTGAGAGGGTTCACCAGAGACAGAGCGGGGAGCAGAACAGGCAGATCTACTGAAATACACTGCTGAGGGGAGCAGCAGGCGAGCCAGGAGAGGTCTGCTGCGTCATGTGGGAATCTCCCCGGCCAGGTATCAAACTCATGCTGCAGTGGCTCTGGATAGCTTCATATTGCTGCGCCTCAACCTGTTAAGCCACCAGGGGAGGCCCTCATTGTCACCACTTCTACTTAACTATTACTAGCGGTTTTGGCCAGAGCTCTCAGAAAAACACAGGGAAAAAAAAGAATTCAATAAGAAAAGTGAAACTATCACTATTCCTGGATGATATAACAGTATATATAGGCAATCGTAAAGACTTTATCAAAAAGTTATTATAAACAGGGACTCCGTGGTGGTGCAGGGGTTAAAGACACAGTATTATCAAGCTATAGCCAGCCACTGCAACATGAATTTGAGCCCTGGCCTGGAAGCTACCCATATGGCCCAGCAGACCTCTTTTGTTTTGCCAGCTACTCTCCTCAGCAGTGTATTTCAGTAGATCCGCCTGTCCCGCTCCCCACTGTCTCTGGTGAACCCTCTCATTCTCCACACCTCTGGTCTATACCCCAGTTCTTGTATACATAAATAAATAAATCTTTTTTAAAAAGTTATTATAAGCAATAAATGAATACAGAAGAGTGGCAGGTTTCAAAACCAACACACAAAAACTCATATCCTTTCTCACATATTAACAATAAACAAGAAGCAAAAAGAAAATAATGTGAAATGTGAAAATAATAATAATGTGAAATTATTCACAGCACAGAAATGTGAAAATAATAATGTGAAAATAATGTGAATGATAATTATTTCAAAAATAATAATGAAGTACCTCAAAATTAACCTAAAGAGGTAAAAGACCTATACAATGAGAATTACAACACGTTATTAAAGACATAAAGAGATGGAAAGCTAGCCCATGCTCATGGGCAGATAGAAACAATATAATCAAAATGACTGTCCTGCTGAAAATCACACAAATTTAACATAATACCCATTAAAATACCAGCAATATTTTTCAAAGAATTGAACAAAAATGTTGAATTTTATATAGAGCCACAAGAGGCCTCAAATTACAAAAGAGAAAAAGAGAGAAAAGTGGCAGTATTATGCTACCTGTCTTCAAAAAAACAACAGGGGCCTCCCTGGTGGTGGAAGGGGTTAAGTCTCAGCCTATGAAGCTATTCGCAGCCACTGCAGCAGGAGTAAGATCCCCAGCCCAGGAGATTCCCACATGGCACAGCAGACCTCTCCTGCCTTGCCCACTGTATCCCTCAAGAGCGTATTTCAATGATCTGCTTGTCCTGCTCCCCACTCTGTCTCTGGTGAATCCTCTCAACCCCCATACCTCTGGCCTACACCCCAGCTCTTGTATGCATAAATAAATAAATCTTTAAAAAAAAATGAAAAAGCAATAACACCTAAAGCAATTTGGGGGGCCTCCCTGGTGGCGTAGGGGTTAAATCTCAGCGCTATCACTCTATCAGAGCTGTGACCTGAGCTCTATCTCCAGTCAGGGAGCTAACTCACATGGCCTGTCTCACCCACTGCTCCCCTTAGCAGTGTATTTCGTAGACCCACCTATTCTGCTCTCCACTATATCTTTGGTGAATCCTCTCAGCCCCCACACCGCTGGCCTGCACCCCAGTTATTCTATGCATAAGTAATCTTTAAAAAATTTGGTATTAACAAAAAATAAACGCATGGATCAATAGAACAGAACCAAAGTCCAGAAATAAATCCATATACATAGCAGTACCTAACCTATGATAAATAGCTATGACCATATGATGGGGAAAGGACAATGTCTTTTATAAATAGTGCTGGGAAAATCTGAAGACTACACATAAAAGAATGATGCTGAGTCACTCACTAATACCATATACAAAAATAAACTCTAAAGGGATTAAAGATTTAGATATAAAACCTATAACAATAAAATATATAGAAGAAAATATTGTTGATAAACCCCAATGACATCAACGACAAGGATGTGTTTGGTGACTTGATCCCTATGCAAGGGAAATAAAAATTAAAACAAACAATTGGGATTATCTCAAGTTAAAAAACTTTTATACAGTCATAGAAAATACAGGAACGTTAAAAAGACATTTTATTGAATGGGAGAAAATATTCACACAATATACAGTTGATAAGAGATTAATAGCCAAGGTACATTAAAATGCTCACATAAATGCCCATAATAAATGGGCAGCAAATATGAACAGACAATTTGCCAAAAATGTATCCAAAAGGTTTTAAACATATGAAAAAATATTCATAATTTCTTCCAACAAGAGAGTTTCAGATTAAAAGACTCCCAACAAGTGCTGGAGAGCATGTGGATAAAGAGGAACCCTATTACACTATTGGTAGGAATGTAAAAGGGTGCATTATTGATAGCAATCTGGATCTAACTTAAAAAACCAAAAATGAAAAGACCATATGACCCCCAAATTTTCCTGGGCACCTATCCAAAAACTATGAAACCATCACCACAAGAAATTATGTGTTCCACAATGTTCATAGCAGGATTATTTACAATAGCTAAGACATGAAAACACCATAAATCATCCAATAGACAACTGGATCATGAAAATGTATGGCCACACTATGGCATACTATTCAGCCATAGAAAAGTTGAAATGCAACCATTTTCACCAAAATGGAGGGAGTTTGAGAGAAATGTGTAGTAAAGCATGTCAGCATACTAGAAATTTACATAGCAGACAATTCAATAATTAAAATACAAAACCCAGTAGACATCAATAAACACCATGAGGGCTCCAAGGTTGAGATGGTGTGGAAGGAGTGAAATGGGCAAGAGGACATAAGAGATGGTGGCAGAGAAAACAAAACAAAATAAAAATACATTTTTAAAAAGCAAGTTGGACAATGCTGGTCTAGAATTTCATATGATAATTGGCCAGGGTTATAATAGTTTTATAGTTTAGAATGCCAATATCTTTTAAAAAATGTAATTAAGACCATTTCCTGCTTTCTTCAGGAATCTCTTAAGGGGAGTCAACATAATTTTAGAGAGATGAGATTTATTAAGAATATTTTAGTATCTGATAATACCTAACTATTCTGCAAGCCTGCCTTTATGAGAGCTGTTTCTAAGCAACAACTAAATAAATAAATAAATGCACACATATATGAACGGAGGAAATAAAACTTGCTTCTCTTAGGGTATGACCAGATTGTACATGTAGAAAATCTCAAAGGATGTATTAAAAAAAAAAAAATCTGTGAGGACTAATAACTGGATTTCAGGACATAAGAGCAAGATTTTAAAAAATCTATTGTATTCCTACATATTTATTGAACAATTGAGAATAGAAATTAAAAAACAATACTATTCAGAATAGTATAAAAAATGAAACACTTAGGGATAAATCTGACAAAAGATATGCAGGACTTACTACACTGAAAACTGCAAAGCCCTTCTGAAAAATACTAGATCTTAAGATGTGAGAGATATGCTGTTTTCAGGGATCAGAGATTCAACTTTATTAAGATTTCAATTCTTCAAAATTGATCTATAAATTCAATACAATTTCAACCAAGACACCAGCAGGCTTTTTTTTCTCCTCACAGAAACTGGCATACTAATGTTAGTTTTCATGTGGAAATGCAGAGGGAGAAATCAGCATGGATAAAGACTGTTTTTAGGTTATAAGTGCTTTGATTGTGTCCTTCCAGAGAAAGAAACCCAAAAAGAGTAAATGATGGTAAAAGGAAGATGTGAGAGAGGTCAGACATAACTGAAAAATAAAATTGAAGAACTAAAACTATGTATTTAAAGAATTATTATACAACCTCAGTAATCAAGACACTGACATTGGCCTAAAGATAAATAGATCAAGAGAACAGATCAGAGGGTCCATTAACTCTCACACATATAATTAACTGATTTTTAATAAAGATGCAAATGCAATTCAATGAAGAATGGATAGGTTTTTCAAAAAATGGGCCTAGAATAACTGGGGGGAAAAGGAAAAGATACATGTATGATAGATATAATACAAGCAAACAAATATATCATACAAAGATTGAGATAAAATTGATCAGAGACCTAAATGTAAAATACAGAAGTATAAAAGCCTTAGCAGAATACTCTGAAGAAAATGTTTGTGACTTTAGGTCATGAAAAGTTTACTTATAAATGACACCAAAAAAAATGATGAAAGAAAACATTGATACATTGAATTAAGGAATTATGTTCTTTGAAAGATACTAATAACAGAAAGAAAAGTCACAGGATGGGAAAAGTATTTGTAAATTACTTATCTGGTAAGGGAATTGTACTCAGGATATATAAGAATACTTAAAACTGAGTAACACATATCTCTTAATATGGGCAAAATATTTTAACTACCAAAGGTGATATAGAGATTGCAAATAGGCTCATGGAAAGTTGTCCTAAATCATTACTAATTATGAAAGTGTAAATTAAAACCACAGTGAGATACTATTATATACCTTTTGGAATGGTTAATATGAAAAAGACTGACAACATCAAGTGTTGGTAAAGATGCAGAGCAATTAACCTCATTAACTACTTGTGGGAATATAAATAATATAACCGATTTGAAAAAGTTTGGTGGCTTAAAAATTGAATATATGGGGCCTCCCTGGTGGTGCAGCTGTTAAGCACTGTGCTGTGGAGCTGTCGGCAGCATCGATGCGAGTTCAACGCCCGGCCTGGGAGATTCCCACATGGCACCGCAGACCTCTCCTGCCTTGCCCGCTGCTCCCCTCAGCAGTGTATTTCCGTCGATCTGCCCGTTCTGCTCCCTGCTCTGTCTCTGGTGAACCCTCTCCCTGGCCTGTACCCCAGCTTGTATGCATAAATTAAAAAAAAGTCTTAAAAGAAAAACTGAACATATGTATACCTCATGACCCTACCATTCCAAACCTATCTACCCCCAAAAATAAAATGTTCCTAAGTCACTAATAAGTGCACATATATTGATAGCAGTTTAATTTGTAATAAGCTCAAGCCTGAAACAACTCAAAAGGCTGTGCCATAGAAAAATACTTAGCAGTAAAAAGGAGTGAACTATTCGTACATACAAGAATGTTAACTGTATGATTTTGCCCACATAAAATTCTTTGAAAATGCAAAATAGTTAACAGTGTGGCAAGCAGACTGGGGGCAGGGCTTAGGGTGTGTAAGAGGGAATGTATAAGAGCATGAAAAAACTTTTGGGGGTGATGGGTAAGTTCATTATGTTGATTGTGATGACAGTTTCATAGGTATTTATTTTATTGTTATTATTTTGTAAATGAACAATTGATAAATAAAACATGTTTTATTTTTATTTTTGCCTAGAAGAACTAGAGTACAGGCCAGAGGTGCAGGGGGTGAGAGGATTCATTAGAGACAGAGTGGGGAGCAAAACAGGCGGGTTCACTGAAAAACACTGCTGAGGGAAGCAGCTGGTGAGATAGGAGAGGTCTGCTGTGCAATTTTTTTTAAAGATTTATATATGCATACAAGCTGGGGTGCAGGCCAGAGGTGTGTGTGTTGGGGGGGGGTGTATGAGAGGATTCACACACACAGAGACAGAGACAGAGTGGAGAGCAGAATAGGCAGATCTACTGAAATACACTGCTGAGGGGAGCAGGGGGCAAGGCAGGAGAGGTCTGCTGCTCCATGTGGGAATCTCCCTGGCTGGGTATCGAACTCATGCTGCAGTGGCTCTGGAGGGCTTCACAGCTCTATGCTTAACCCCCTGTGCCACCCAGGAGGCTCTGCTGTGCCATTTGTGGATTAGTTCCCTGCGGGGGAGCATCAAACTCAGGCTATGGTGATAGTGCTTGAGACTTAACCCCTTGGCAACCAGGGAGGCCCTTCATGGATGTTTATATCTAAATTTGTATACTTTAAACATACAGTTTATTATATGTCAGTTATACTGCAATCAACCTGTTAAAACCAAACACTGTGTTATTGGTGCTAGTTGTGGTGCCAGTTCAAACAGAGATGAGTCTATGCAGAGAACAAGAAAGGACCAAGAGTTAAACATAGGAAAGTATTTTCCCAAATTACTTTTTCACCTGAATAATTTCATTGTACTCTGTCTGAGAGAATAAAAGCAATAGAGTCTTATTGTTGGGCATCTATTTAATTGTTAGTATTATTGAAGATCTTTGTTTATTGGCTTTGGATTTCTCTTAACCAAAAAACCATCTTCCATGACATGTCCAGGGGAAATAAAAAGGAGGTAGAATTCAAAGCAATCTGTATTTTCTTGCTAATAGCTAGCTGATAAAAGCTCAGTCAAGATCAAATGAGAACTACTGGCTAAAATTAGGTATTAATATTAGCTATAATCTTCCTTTCTATTCTGATCATGTT
>PVIJ01018716.1:0-25618 GCA_004024925.1 Scalopus aquaticus
AAATTTTGTAATGGTACATGATTCACCCTTCTTTTCATTTGTAACATGTTCTAAACCCCTTGTTAAATTCCACAAAAATTCTACGGAAGTTCCTCCATTTCCCCTGAAAGTAGTCTGAAACCTTTTAGTTGCCAGTTATCTCAGTTCTTATCCTCTTAATGTTTCTGGGTTGTTGTTTTTTTTTTTTTTTTTTTTTTTTTTTTTTTTTTTTTTTTTTTTTTTTTTTTTTTTTTTTTCCGGTCAACATTTGACATAATTTTCTTTTAAAATTTTCATGTTTGGAAACAAACTAACAATGACGAAGGGGATGACCAAGAAAACAGTCCTCTAAAATTACTGAATATAGAAATAACGAAGTAAAACTTTCTACATTGCTTCCAATCTATTTCTAGATTTACCTCTCACTTCTCCAGTTTAAATGTTCTCTTTATTAACCTAATCTTTTTGTTTGTATATATCCTACATTCTGTAACTTTTTTAAAAAAAGATTTATTTATTTTATTTTTATTTTTATTTTTTAAAGATTTATTTATTTATGCATACAAGCTGGGGTACAGGCCAGAGGTGTGGGGCGGCGAGAGGGTTCACCAGAGACAGAGTGGGGAGCAGAACAGGCAGATCGTCGGAAACACACTGCTGAGAGGAGCAGCGGGTGAGGCAGGAGAGGTCTGCCGCGCCATGTGGGAATCTCCCCGGCCGGGCATCGAACTCGCATCGCCACTGCCGACAACTCCACAGCGCAACGTTTAACCGTTGCGCCACCAGGGAGGCCCAGATTTATTTATTTATGCATACAAGTTGGGTTACAGACCAGAGGTGTGGGGCCTCAAGAGGGTTCACCAGAGACAGAGTGGGGAGCAGAACAGGCAGATCCATGAAAACACACTGTTGAGGGGAGCAGAGGGCGAGACAGGTGAGGTCTTCAAGGCCATGCGGGAATCTCCCTGGCTGGGTATCGAACCAGTGTTGCCACTGCCGACAGCTCCACAGCGCAGTGCCCAACCACTGCGCCACTGGGGAGGCCCCCATTCTGTAACTTTTATAACACTCCTGTTGTTTGTCCCGCTGCCATGAATTCTGCTCCCCTGCCTGACCCTTCACATGGTCTCCAGGTCTCAGTCACTATGTCCCAGAGCTCCCAAAATGCACTGTCTCCAAGAATATGTTCAGGGTTTCTCATAGGGCCTAGTTCTCTCTTCTGAAGTCTCATAACTTCTGCTAACTTTTAAAAATGTCATGTGTCATAGTGTATATGTTGTAGTAAGCCACACACCGGCTCTGTATTCTCCTTTCTGAGCAATACAGGGTCTGTATCTGATTCAGTTTTGTGAACAATGGAGCAGAACTCATGATATATCACCAATGTGTTATAAAAGTCTAGTAAGTACTTATTAAATGAGTGTGCTGATGTGTATCATATCTATTAAGAAAATATACTGTCACTGCCCTAATCCTTCAGTTAGGATTTTTCCATCCTACTACTAGGCTAACTATTGAAAAAGAATAAGTATTAATATTGGTTTTACTCCATTTTTCTTACAAAAATTAGCTGTGTCTTCTGAATATGGGAGAATGCTCATCTTTCCTTTCTGTTCTCTAATCTTCTCAAATGTACTAGATACTATTCCAATTGTATTTTTATAATCATGAGGTTCTTTGTTAATCTATTTTTTCAATATTTCTCTCTCATTATGATAATTGATTAAATGTGCTTGATTATTTTCTTAAGCTCTTATAGGCTTTTTCATGTATCTTTATGATTTCACCCATAAAATTGCCCCTGTGTTCAAGACTTTTGTCGTTATACTTTTGTACCTCAGGCTGGGTGGGAATTGTGTATACTGATTCATACTTAGTAAGTACTAAATAATGTTTTGAATAAATCCTATGTGTATTTGATCACAGTGATTATCTATTCTTCTAAGGCAGATAGCAAAGATCTCTAGAGAATATTTTTCCTCTTTCTGTAAGCTTTCTTTACAATAATTATTATTCTTTGTCAATGACAACAGTCATAGCTCTTCTTCTTTAAGAGAGTGGCTTTTCCAGACTCTGCTGATGCTTCAGCTTGATGTTTGAAAAAATACATGGGTACACCCGCAACTCCACCAACATTTCCCTTGCTCTGTTCATGTTCTCAGTACTTTCTGAGGGCTAGCACCACTCCACTAGATTTTAAAGCATTTTATATGACCTTTTATTAAAATGTGAGATATGAAATAACCAGCAATCATTTGGAACTGCCAAAAGTCCATGCAGGGTGTCTTTAATTTCACTGATGGCCACAATCTGGCTCAAATCCATGGCATTATTAAAATAAATTTCTGTTCAGTTGTATTATTTTTTAAAAAGATTAGTTATAACAAAAAGAGGCAAAAATCTTGAAATAGATTACATCACAGGAAGTGAAAGTAGATGAACTTTCCCCCTTCAGAAGTTGAACTACTTCTAGTATAAGGGAACTGTTATAAGGAAAGGACCTTAACTCCTTCAGGATAGGGGGCCTATCTGAGCAATACTTTCACAAGTAAGAAGGGATATAGATTCAAGGACATTATATATTTTAAAACAAATCTATGCAGGTGTGCTTTGATTGACTTGTAGGAAAGAACTTGTATAGACAGATTATATGTAAAATACTTGTTATAAGAGAATAGATGAATTCTTTATAATGATAAATGAATTATTTCATGAAATGCTATCATTAATGTTACCCCATATTGAAAAAAATGCAGAGTGACTACACTTTGGCGTATTAACTACATGCTAATATTTTTGTATTTAAGGAGCTCTTGATCGACAGTGCTGTCCAAATCACTTTATCAACAAAGATAGTTTCTATAACTCTTAATATTGACTAATGCAGTTTTAAAGCTATCAAAATAGATCCAAAGAACAAATATATGCAATAGCAGTAATAATTTAAAATTGAAATAAAACATAGGCACATATAATATATTGTGTTCCACTTACTCTTCCTAAATGTTATTTCTTTTTGAAGGATCTTGCTGTTTGGTTAGAATTTATTCTGGAAGTGAAGTTGGGAAGGCCAAGATAGAGGACCTGATATGAGTAAGTGTATAGAGTGGGAAAGATCACTTGCAATAAAGGGTAGGAATTGATCAAAGAAAGGTTAGGAGTTTGGGATCAGACCAAAAAAGATTCTAGTGCCATTCTCAAGGATTTGGAAATATTCTGTAGGGGAGTGGATGGTAAACTGTTTCTGGGAAAGCTTTGATAGTAAATATTATAGGCTTAGTGCACCATATGGTCTCTGTAGCAACTATTTAACTTTGCCTTTATAGTGCGAAAGCAGCCATAGACAATACGTAAACAAATGAGCATGGCTGTGTTCCAATGAAATTGCCTTTACAGAAATAGGTAGGCAGGATTTGGCCTGCAGACTGTAATTTGCTGACCTCTGCTCTAGGGAATAGGGAGACAATTGATGGCTTTTTAAGCAAAGAAGAGAAGTAATTAAACTAAAGGTTGAACTAGGGCAGTGGCAGAGATAATGAAGGGGAGGGATAGATTGGATAAAACCTTTGAAGTATAGTTGATAGATATTATGTATCAGGTAGAGGGAAAGAAATGTGTTTTATTTTTCACATTCTTGAGCCTGGAAGAAGCTGTAGATACTAATGGAATCAAAATACCCCAAATCTTGGCAGGCTGGAATGATAAATCAAATATAGGTAACATAAAATTTACAGATGGCTGTGTAAGTTCTCCTGCATTGTAAAGGTTCAGAATGGCTTGTGTTTAAGTATTATGTGTGAAAATTATTTGGAAATGGTAGTTGGCTAATATTTCAATTATGATTTAATGGTTTAGGGAAGCAGCACGGTAAAGGAAAAGTGCTGAAATGATCTCAGAAGAAGTCTTGGAATTATGAATCCTAAAATTATTGTATTTGATTCTTGCAATAATCTCTGAAGACTGTAAATGTAAGCTATGTATTTTTCTCTTTATGGAGAAAGAATTTGGGGGAATTCAGAGCTTAGTTTCTTACAAAAGGGCATCCCAATTGGATTGAATCTCTATTTTATAACTTCCCAATATATTAAACACAAGTGATTATAGACTGTGATTTGAGTATTGTTACAACCGTGAGAATTCGCTAAGATGACAATTAGATAATACTGTTCAACACATCCACATATATGTATAATTTACACACACACAATTTACACACACACACAATAAAGATCAAAGTTAAATTAGACAATATTATCTAAGAGAAGTAAACATTTCTTTATTGAATGGATTTTTTTAACTTTGCATGTGTGACTCCTATGCATATTACAAATATATTTAAAATTATGAACTGTCTTTCATGTGATTTAAACATTTTACACGTTTTTATTGCTTCTATGTTTTTAACTTTCAACCTACGAAAAAGAAGTTTAAATACTTGATTCTTTTAGGATAACAGTTTGTATGGTATAGGATAGAATGGTAGCCCCTGGCAATGACTGGCCGGCCCTTCTGAGGAAGTTTTCTGTCTTTTTGGTTGTCCCATCTTTCTTGTTACATAGTTAGTAAAGCTCATCAACCTTCATTGTACCATAAAAAAGTGTCTTTGATCTTATTCATTCTTTTTTTAGAAGCAATAACACTTATCCTGAATAATATGATATGACAATTTGAGTGAACCCACAATGAAATGCTGTTTCCCTTATTATATTTAGGACACCCTGCTCTATCAGAGGATTCTTACGTGAAGGTAGAATTAGCAGTTTATGTTTCTGCAATCCATATACCTCCTCAGGTATAATGTGCTTTAAAACCTGGTTGTAAAACAATTTTAGGAAATTCTATGATTTTTTTGTACATTGAATAGTCATGATTATCTCATGTTCTTCTCGAGTGACTGCAGCCACATAACCTTACAGAATACAGAGCTATTGAATTAGTGTTCATCTTATTATCAAGTGGTGTTAAAGAACCTTCGTCTGATGTTGCCAGGTCTTTCATTGTACTTTGTTTTGCTTAGATTCCATAGAGCCCTGATTAATATTTGAATAATATTAAGGGATATAACATATATAGCAATTTACTGGCTTGGGGATAATTTTGTGATTTATTCATATGATGGGTATGAAGCCTGATCACTAGCTATGGACTATGATCATCTTAAGATTCTTCTCAAGGTCATTGACATGTTGACACTTTTCTTTCTGAAAATATATTTAATTTTCTTTAGAGAAACAGTTTCCTCTTATTTGTCATTATTGTGAGTAGTATTTGAAATGATTATCTCTTAAAAGTGTATAACTGAAATGGAACTTTACATGACCTAGGTCTTGTCTATTGAATGTAGGATTTGGTATAGGAATGCCAGTTCAGACCTGATTATTAATCAAAATGGGGGTAAGAAAAATAAATAAGCATATTCATGTTGTGAATAGTTTACTCTAACCAAATTGGCACTCTGGGACATGAAACAATTTCACACTGCCTGTACAAATGTTTGATGCAAAATCTTCAATTTTAGTAACTTGCACTAGGTGATCCACTCTGCTCCATATTTGTCTTCTACTCTTAGGTTGTTTTGTTTTCTCTTACTTGATTTTCTTCATCAACTGGAGAGGAATTAATTTATGGGACAAACTAAGTGAAGAAAACAAAGCCATCCATATGATATTCATTCACTTTTTATTAAATTGAGTAAGTACCTAACTATCATTTAATTTACATAGTTAAAAAATCTAAATGGTGAAACAAAATAATGAAACCTGAACAGGTGGTTTGTATTGAGGAAATAAAGTAAGTTTTATTATTATAGACTAGGACAATTCTTTTGCTATTACACGTTAGTTGGATAGAATAAAGTAGACAGCTCATGCTGAGAAAACTGAAATGTGGAGAATGCAGAGTTAAAAGGCAGACAATACACTCAGGAGTGGCTCAGACATGGATCTCGGAGAATTACGATGAACCATCCAACTTGAATGAATAAAAAGCATGAGCTGGTCTGTTGTTTGCTTTCTGTTTTGAAAGTCATTTTATAAATTGAACATGCTAATGATTTCATCTTTGTAATTAAAATTATAAAATCATTTATTTATCTTATGTTAAATGTGTTTGTAAGGGGTTAGTGACAATTATTTTTTATTGCTGAATACATTTGTTTTCTCTTTTGGAGTACAGTTTTTGGAAAGTGGAAATATTTTTGACTATGGTTAGTACAGCCCTCAAAGTCACTTACTCGGTAGACTCATTGTTAAGAATATTAACCTAAAGGTGTCTCTCCACAAAATTTAACACTTAACTGAAGACTTTTAGTTTTTGACTTGGGGACTTTTAATTTTGGGTTCTAAGAGGTAAGATTTTTCAAGTAGATGTGATCATAATTTTGTCAAGTAGTACACAGTAAGTTAAAATTACTTATATTACCAGATAAAATTTTGTAATTTTTTAAAATGACTGCTTTTTTTTTTGCCCAGGAATAGATGTACGACAATAAAAATATAATGCCTTATAAAAGAACAAACTTTCTTTTTTATAATCAATTGACAAAAAGGGATAGTATGTTTTCAAGAGCAGTAATTTCTGAGTGTTGATATGTTCATATATTTTAATTGTAGAAGTTCTGGACTTGAGGAGTGTTTTGCATTAAATTCCACACCTGATCGAATGCCTGTTGGAAGATTTCCAGAGTGTACTCTGGAAGGGACTGTTGCTTCCAAGTTGTGCCACTGAAATTAAGATCTACTCCCCAGAGAAGACAAGTGAATTAACATAGTATGCTTTATGCACAATGAAAATAAACTAATCTGAGTTACTACTTTGCTTAGAACTATAAAAAAGTTCAATAGCATATACCTTTAGCTGATTGAGTGAATTCTGTTTATATGTTAAAAATAGCATCAGTGATTTGCTATGTTGCATTTAGATTTTTCTAAAATGCTAAAATTTCTTTATAAACTAGGGTTTTACACTAACTACACTCCAGAACAATCCTCTCTTGCCCCTCTCATCCCATCCTCAACTTTTTATTATAGTAGAAATAGGCAAATTTTTGATAGCAAAATATTAATGTTCAAAATGAATAAGCAGCCTACCTCTTTGTATTTTGCTTTGTGTATCAAACACATTTTAATAAAAAAGAAATCATCAATGCCATATCATTAGCAAACAAATAATAATCACTCAGACATGATGTATTCAAAGACTAGAAGATTTTGGTGATGAAGACAGAAGAAGTAATAGAAACGTGCACCAAGGCTGTTGGTGTATCTTGTAGGGAATATCTAGAAAATTAGATTAATCAAGGAGCAGACATTTGGAAGAAAGTTTGTGTGAATGCCTGACAGTCTTGCTCTTTCCCTCATTTCAAATGTTGGCAGGGTAGCAGGCAGCTCCAAGGGAAATGTGCTCCTTTCATACTTGAGTAATTGATGAATTGTATGCAATATGCAAATTAGAATCCATAAATCTTATGAATGACAGCTTAATTTATGTGAGCCTTAATGAATGCAGGATTAGATTTTAATTAAATATCCTCAAAGGCACCCTGAGTAGTAGATTTTTTTAGGCCTTGTTTTTTGAAGACTTGTTTCTCAAGCAATACGTTTTGCAAAAGCAGAAAACGAGGCAAAGAACTTAGCTTTATTTTAATAATAAGCATTGTTTCATTTTACATAGAAAATGGCAGATCACACTTGATAACTTCTTAAATATATATGTACAGATCTCTTTTATTTTGTGTGCATTTAACTAAATTTGATTACTTTTAATTACTGTTAGTCTCTGATTTGTTATTTTCAATTATAGGAAAGTTATTAAAACTTTACCAAAAAATGCATTAGAGCTGAGGAGTTGTTTAATAAAAGGTTGTGTTAGGTAAACATTTATGGTTTCAAATCTAATTTGACTAAAGTCTTTCTATCCACATATTCTTCTTCAAAATTGTCTCTCTAGACAATATCTAATGAGATAAGATGATAAATAAGACTATTTCATACATGATATTTAATAAGAAGAATTGCATATCCAAATTAGGTTGAAATGATGTATACTCCTGTGGAATAGTTACCTTTTTAATTCACTTTACTACCTTGAACTTGAGCATAGGTTTTTCACTAACTGATAGTACCATTTTGCTTTTTGGTTAGGCATCTACTGTTTGGATTATCATTTTTATATAATTTAGAATTATAGTGCATGTGATTTGGTAATTAGAAAATCCAAACATTTTTCTCTTCCATTTAAAGTATTTTCTTGATAAATCACACTGTGCTTAATAATTAGTAATTATTGGTTGTTCAAACTAAGTAAATTTTAAAACTTCCAGCATCAAGTAATAGTGTTTTCTCTCAGTCATACTGGGATTTTAATTTTTACCAGTGCCTATGTGATCTAAACAGAAATAAATGCACATTTTTTTTTCATTTATGACATGAATAAATTCTAATGAGCTGATGTACAGCATGGCAACTGTAGTTAGCAGTACTCTATTGCATGTTTGATAATTGTGGACAGAGTGGCTCCTATATGTTCTCAGCACATACATGAAAGGTGCTATGGAAAGGTTATGAGTGTGTTAACTAACGTATTTGGTAATCATTTCACAATATATACATATATCATATCATTAATTTGCATCTCTCAAACTTACACAATGTTATATGTCACTAAGGAGAAGTGTAGTTTATTCACATAAGCTCCATGTAGGTGTGCAGATGTATAATGCTTCAAGCATAGAGATTTGAGCAAGTCTGTCAGAGTCCTGGAGTGCAGACGCAGTTCTGGTTTGGGAGTACCAGGGAGGCTCTTGAATTGCATACACAATTTGGGTATATGACCAAGTGTTCATTTTACTGATTAGGATACATAACCTTCAACAGGTTCTCAATAGGTTCATTATCCAGATATAACCTACTACAATGTAAAGGTATCATATTTTAATGCAAACTGTAATAGTAAATATGTATCTTAGTGGAGCAAAGTGTATCTATGGAAAACCAGATTAAAAAACATACCTCATTGTCTAGAAAATAATTTACCTTTCTAAAGGGTCATGAATTTGTAAACATGCTTTCCATAGATTTTCCATCAATAATTTCTTTTCAAATGTACTATTATTTTCATTCAGAGCAATATCCAAGCAAAATATTCTACATTTTTTAATTTTTAAAAAAGACTTGTCATTTAAAATACTGTAATGTAGTAATTTGCTCATTTCTTTTATAGATATTATCAATTATATCTTAACTTATTTGTGCAGAGACTATGTACTGATCAAGCCCAAATTGATATGAGTAAATGAGATGGCAAAAAAGTTCTATAGAAAACAAATGTTTGAAAACAATTTTGAAAACAAATTTGAAACAATGACTTAACTACTTTTAACTTGCTTTAATGTTATATTTCACATATGTAATAATCTAAATACAGGGTTTCAAATTGTCACATTACTAAATTTGAATGTCTATAATTTTTATTTCAATGTGTCGTGTGTGTGTGTGTGTGTGTGTATAATGTGCATTTTGTTTTATGTTTATACAGTTTGAGCAGCTGCAATGTGATTGTCCCATCCCTTTCCTAAGAATTAATAAGCAAAAGTTTCTTGGTTTAATAGTAACAATGCACAGTGGACTCAAAGAAGGGGTGATTTAGCACTTGAATCAAATTAGGGTTTCTAAGAGTAGTTTTAAATCTAGAATTTTACATTCGAGTTAATTCACATTCACTGTCTCTCATTTCATCTTGTTTGAAACTAAACTTAATCAGTGACTTCACTTTCCTAATGGCTATATGTCAAAAAAGTTAAGCTCTGGCAGTGAAAATGCCTTTGGTTAAGCATAATTTCTGAAGAAAACCCTCTTATTCTGGTTTTGATGAGACTTGTTTGATGGAAAATATTCAATCCTTTTTTTTTGTTTTATCAACTTCATTTCCTAAGCAGTTATTTTCAATTTTTTTCTCAAATATATTTAGTTTCAGTTTGACACAGACATGTAATGCAACCTTTGCTTCATGCCTATGTTTTTGCCACTCATGGCATTCTCTGCAAATTGTTTTATCTTGTCTAGAGGTTTTGTATTTGCAATGGGGACTGTTGGAGAAGCTTTGAAAATCCAGAAGTTAATGTGATTGACCTTTATTATAACATAAAGATTTATTGATGAAGAAAAATTTATGAGTGTTTTAGATTGTCAAATATTTGAAGGTTTTTAATCCCCTAAAGTGGTCTTTATTGGCATTAATTGAAACTTTCTTTTAAAAATTAAAATGGCCATAAATCATACAGACTTGCAGCTGCAAATTCCTTTGCTCTTTTTCTCTATGTAAAACTCCAGATATAATGTATTTAGTTTAATTTGTTATTAAAGATAACAAATGTATATTGATAATTAAGATAACTTTCCTGTATATTGGTAGTTATAAGTGATTAATACTTTGTTTAAATGACTTAGAATTATTTCATCTATTTTGCTAGGTATGAAAATAAGAAATTAGAAAGTATCACATATCACAAATATGATATCTGTGCAGCATTTGAAGAGTTCTTCCAACTTTGAGCAACAGGTTACAGAGACGATTTGATTTACATTTTGATCATCTCAAGCTCTTGTGCTGGTCAGCTGGAGTAATTTAGGTTTTAAACTGGCATGCATGGAATATACTAGTTTTCATTATAGTAAGTGCAATTATATTGGGCTACACGTAAAGAAATTTTTTAGCAAAATGTTTTGCTAGTTGAGGACAGGTGGAATTGTCTATTAAAAACTATTTTCGATACATTTTGGAGAAGATTTTGAAATGTAAAATTACTTTTCACTTGAACTAAACAGGCTAAGTATAATTAGAAACCCCTTAGACGTTTTTGATGATATGATATGACTCTTTCTATATTTGCTGCCTTTGCTTTAAAAATTAACAAATTTGAACTACTTTTCATTAGGTAGGAATTTATATTTTTTCTTATCGTAGGTCTGAGTGAATATCTGTGAATTGTTTTCAACACTGAGTGTGCTATTCAGTTTAATCTAAGAATGGTTGTTACCCATCAAAATAGTCTGAAAGGAAAGTGAATACAAAAATGCAAAAACAATGATCTGTCATTTAAATTAAGTAGCCTAGGAAGGCTGTTGTGGGCTTTGAGAACTCTAAGTAAATACACCTTCATAAAAACAGCATATCTGCTGTATTTGAAAAAGATCGGTCAATATTAGAATCCTCTTTTCAGTAATGATTACAACCAAACTTATTGTGCCAAATACTAGTCAACATCAAAAGAGTTTTTTCATCATTACTGCTCTGGTACCTATTTTCTATACTGCCTGAACTTATAATACGAAAGTTTACTAAGACATTTTAGTAGCTTACTTTTTACTTTGGATAGATAAACATTTAGTTGTTCTCTGATTTTGATGTGATAATCTATGAAAAAAGTTGAGGATACTGAGTGCCTTTTGTTCTTCCTGCTTATAGGAGTATTTAGAGGGTATTAGGTTATTCCTTCAGTCCCAAATAATGGTCACTCTAATCCTAACCTAGTTCTCAAGTATTCAAGAGCGGATGTTCAGAATACTCTTCTTTCCTCTGCCCAAACTACAAAATTAATTTTAGTTACTTGGAAAGAAGCAGGAAAGAGATATTTATACCACATTGTATGAATGCAGATACTGGGCCCAAAACTTTCAGATTATACTAACATAAAAAAGCTGAAGCCTGTAATTCCTGACTCAAAATTCAAAACTTTCATTTTGTGAAACTGTATGTTATTGTATGACTTGTTTTTCAGCTCTTTATCAAGATACTTAAAACTATTGTTTCTGTTGAGATTAAGTAATGAATGAGAAAATAATGTATATCAGCTTGGAGATAATTTTATATGAAATTTAAATTTGGCACAATGTAAAAATTTTATGTTGGTATGTCACACTCATTTTAATAATGTTTTTCTCATACTGTATTAGAATATCTCCTCCTTCCACTTTTCAATCAAATTTTAATTAATTTACTATCAGGAAAATTACTCAATATAACTTTATTTGATGTCTTGTATGGTTAGTTATAAGAGACTGCAGTGGGAAACCAGTAGAATATCACATATAAGGGACCCCTTTTCATAATCATAAAGAGAATGTCATTGTGTGAATTGTCTGTTTGAATAAAGAAAACAAGCAATTCTGTATTTATCTAAAGAACTTAGGGGAACTTAGAGTGATGAGGAGAAAACAGCAAGCTGTACTGAACATCTTAAAATCAACCAGCATGTCACTAAGCCAAAGGGGAGACAGTTTCCTCAGTTTCATCCTGACTGAATTACCTATATATAATATAGAAACTCGTATGAAACAAATGACATATGCTGGCTGTATGCTGCTAAGGAATATTGCTTTTTATTATATATATTATTCTGAATAATGATTTATATGTTAAAGGTAAAATAACTTAAAGGTGTAGATTTATAATTGCCTAAGAACATAATTTCTAGTTTTATTCGTATAATAAATATCATTATAATAGATACACTATTCAAAGGGATTATTAAAGCATTCAGTTATATAGTCATATGTTTAAGTGTTTATAATATTACTACTCAAGAAGTAAAATGCTTTAATTTAATCTTAAGAACTTTTATCTAAGGTCTTCAAATTGGATATTCGCTTTCATTTTTTTCCCAACGCAGTTGTAAGGGCGAAAAAAATGCTACAAGAATTTCTTTCTTTTTTTTTTTTTTTAAGATTTATTTATTTATACATACAAGCTGGGTACAGGCCAGAGGTGTGGAGTGGCGAGAGGGTTCACCAGAGACAGAGCAGGTAGCAGAACAGGCAGATCAGAAATACACTGCTGAGGGGAGTAGCGGGCGAGGCAGGAGAGGCCTGCCGCACCATGTGGGATTCTCCCCGGCTGGGTGTCGAACTCGCATTGCTGCTGCCGACAGCTCCACAGCGCAGCGCTTAACCACTGCGCCACCAGGGAGGCCCAAGAATTTCTGAATTAAGTTATGATATCACGAAAATAAAAAGCAATATAAGTAAATAATTCATTGCACTGCAAATTTAGTGGAACAAAATTGATAGAAAATAAAGACTAATTCTTTATCTGAAAATAGGACTAGTTCTTTTTTTTATCTTTCTATGATTCTTTTTTAAGATTTAGTTATTTATGCATACAAGCTATGGTACAGAACAGAGGTGTGGGGCGGCGAGAGGGTTCACCAGAGACAGAGTCGGGAGTAGAACAGGCAGATCAACGGAATTACACTGCTGAGGGGAGCAGCGGACGAGTTAGGAGAGGTCTGCTGCACCATGTGGGAATCTCCCTTTCCGGGTGTTTAACTCTTCTCGCCGCTGCTGATAGCTCCACAGTGCAGCGCTGAACCCCTGTGCCACCAGGGAGGCCCTTTATATGATTCTTGATGAATATTTTAGTTTTTTTGAAATAGAGACTAAAAACGAAAAATAGAGATTGACCCTTAATTGTAACATTGTTATCAAAAGCCTCTAATACCAAGTTGCTTTTAATGTATGCAAAGTCATATAATTATAGAAGTTGCAATACCCCTAGTTACCAAATGAGTAAAAGTGACATTTAAGTGTTTGGCCCTTTAATCTAGAGCCCTTTGTATATGAAAAAATGTTCATCTTTTACCTCCCCTAGTGATAATTATAATTGTATTGTTGGATCACATTTCTTGACTCTTGTGTAATTTAGCTCTGTCAGCATTAATCTCTTGACTGTTCATATCAGTGGGACTAAATGTCTGCTTAATATTATGTAGGTTAGATGGTTGTCATCCTAGTTGGGGAAAAACAATGAAAAATTTTATTGTGGTATTAAGCAATTGTATCACAAGGGCACTAGGCCTGATATCTGAACATTTATATTAGAGTAAAATCATGTTTTATCACTTGTATGTTTGGAAATAGATTTTTGCTTTCTCAATGCAGGTGATGAACACTTGATTTGTTTCTCACATATCAATAGATTACTTTTCCCTTTTTCCCCCAGCCTATAGTATGATTGTCATTGGCTCTACCGTATGTATTTCAGAATATAGCTTTGGATCATCAAGAGAAATACTTATTATAGAGCAGATTTATATTTTTCTTTTAGTATCTGATTAAATTACCTTTATCTGGATATAGGAACATTCTGATAGATGTGAGGGATAGCTGCTTGATAGAAACTCACTACTGTAGGAAATGACTCCTTTGATAAAGACATCTTAGTTAGAATTGATAAGTATAGAGAACATGTGTGTGTGTGGTATTATGTATCATTTTATTACTTTATGTTGATCTTGATCTTTTATATGAATAATGAAGCACCACAAAAGAAGACTAAATGTAGACATTGTACAGTGCACCTTTGACTGCAATGTAATACTTACATAAAGGGCTAGTTAGCAGGCAAAGGATTCATATTTCATTAAAATATAGATAGTAGTCTCTAAAGAATCTGAAAACTTAAACACTGTAGAATGCTTTGGAATTTTAAGTGAATGGTTTCCATTTATATTGCATTTTAATTTACTTAGTCAAACACATTTGTTAAACATGATTATGAGCTGAGCCTTGAACTAGACGTAATAGCTGAAAAGCAGGCAGCAAGGTGTGTGTCTTGCCAGGGAGAGAGAATATATCATATATGGAGAAAGGAAAAGCATTTTGTGCACAGGCAGAGATTTAAGACTTAATAAGAGAGCACTCAAATAGATATTGATAGATCAGTAGAAATCCAAACTTTTTACATTGTCAGTTCCTCGGAATCTCCTTTTCTTTCTCCCTCTTATAGACTAAAATCTAGCCAAAATGCCTTTCTGTCAGTGCGTCCTTATAAGATCAAGGTTGTTCCTTATTTTGTACTCACTATCTGTTGCTGGGGACATTTAATCTTTTTTCCCCCACATCTAGTAACTTCTTAATATTCAAGCCTCACTTCCTTAGGGAAGTCTTCTCTGTTTTACTAGTCTAAAGACACCATGTTAATAGACTATTCAGCTATTTTTTTTTAAAGATTTATTTTTTATTTATACATACAAGCTGGGGTACAGGCCAGAGGCGTGGGGCGGCGAGAGGGTTCACCAGAGACAGAGCGGGTAGCAGAACAGGCAGATCAGAAATACAATGCTGAGGGGAGCAGCGGGCGAGGCAGGAGAGGTCTGCCGCACCATGTGGGATTCTCCCTGGCCGGGCGTCGAACTCGTGTCGCCGCTGCCAACAGCTCCACAGCGCAGTGCTTAACCGCTGCGCCACCGGGGAGGCCCTCAGCTATTTATTTTTTATCTTAATCCACCAAAACCTCCCCTACAGTAAACTTTTAATAAATATTGAATGACCAAATAAATATCAAAGACAAATACAGGAATAAAGTTAGGAAAAGTCGAGGTAATTCAAAATGGCTTCATGGGGTGGTCACATTTAAAATTATTTTTGCTATGGCGGGATAGCTATGACTCGCCCCCTAACCAAGCACAAAATGTAGGTAATGACATAATACATACAGAGCATGGAGGCTTTGAGGAAAGTACAGAAATTATCTCCAGCTTTGACTTCTGGAAGAGAATTTTAGCCTCTCTCTCTCTCTCACTTTCTCTTTCTCTCTCTCTCTCTCTCTCTCTCTCTCTCTCTCTCTCTCTCTCTCTGTCTCTCTCTCTCTCCCCCTCCTTCCCCATTTACCTATCATATATATTTTATTAAGGTAACATGTTTTACAACACTGTATATGATTCAGAGGTATAGGATCATAACTCTTTAAATGTATGTCACCACATACATCTCTGGTTATTTTAATCCTTGTACTTGGTTTCTGGGTTTTTTCTGTAAAAAATTTGTGGATTAATAATTGTAGATTTTTCTTTTGGATGAATAAAGGAAAGGGACATTACCTCTAAAGATCTCACCGGAAACGATGAGCTAAATACCAATAAGGCAAGGTATGTTATATTCTATGGGATATATAAAAATACAGGCTACCACTGAGTTCAGAAATGGCAGGAATCTGAAGAAAACTAGAATTTTTACCCATTGCTCTTGTATTTCTCTTTCCCTGAAAGTTCTCATGAAATAAAATTTAATTATGGTAAAAGAAATTTTAATGAAAAAGCATAAAAAGTATAAATGTGAAATAATTCTACAGAGACCATTATGTCTAACCATGGGTTAATAGAAAGGAAGTATTATTCTTGAATCTTTGTTTCTTGGAAACTAAATGTCAGACATGGAGGCATCGAATGAGTGTGTGTGTGTGTGTGTGTGTGTGTGTGTGTGTGTGTCTGTCTTCTTGCGCGCGCACACGCGTGTGTGTGCGATTATATACTCAGGTTCTTGCAATATCTGAGAGACTGTGTTTTCATTTCTGGTCACCACCTTAGCAAACTAATCAATGAGGCATGAACTGCTATCTGCAGTGAAAGAAATGAAAAATAAACCAGAGATAATCCCTCAGTTAAAAGGTTATTCTGTGTGATAAAAGCTATTTTGTTAATTTATTTACTTACTGGTACAGTGAGATAAAGCAAAAGTACAATTAGGGAATTCTTGTTGAAAGGATTTTAAAGGGTAATGATGACTTAATATTTTGTATTATTGATTGACACTTAAAGTACTTTGAAACTTAAATTTTTTGGAACATAAAATTTAATAGATTTGCTTCAGCTTATTTTCTATTTTAAATTTTGTAGATATTTACTATATAATTAATTGTTCAATAAGATAGTCTCTTTAGATGACTCCTTAATATTTCATATCTCTTAATTTAATGAAAGCTGGCTATTTTTTATTTTTTTTTATTTATTTTTAAAGATTTATTTATTTATGCATACAAGCTGGGGTACAGGCCAGAGGCATGGGGCAGTGAGAGGGCTCACCAGAAACAGAGCAGGGAGCAGAACAGGCAGATCAGAAATACACTGCTGAGGGGAGCAGCGGGCGATACAGGAGAGGTCTGCCACACCATGTGGGACTCTCCCCTGCCAGGCGTCAAACTCATATCGCTGCTGCCAACAGCTCCACAGCACAGCACTTAACCGTTGCGCCACCAGGCAGGCCCTGGCTATTTTTTAAAGAGGTATATATGTTTATATATTTTATAGTAGTTTATACATGCTATATACTTTTAAAAAAAGTTTTAAATCATTCCTTCTCTGGATAAAGTATCCAGCAAATACAGTATTAATTTCCTATTTTTAACATACTGCTGAATCCTAGATATAAAGATAAATAAAACAGATAATTCATTTATTGACCTGGTGTGCTTAAAAAATTATGTATTAATTATTATTTTAATGTGCTCAAATTGCAATACAGTCCAAGGTTTTACAGAAGTCCTTTGAAGTTGCTCAACCACATGTAGCCGGAGTGTTAGCCAATCCCTTTGACTTGGCTTAGGGTTCCTCACCTAGACAACTGAAGGAAGGGTCATTCCTGGCAGAGGGGACAGCATCTCCAAAGCATGAATGTATGAAAGTAATTATATACTGACTACAGAGCGAGGGTTAGAAAGTTTTGAGGAATTGTACTGGAAAGGAATTGAAACACTAAATTTTGAAGGATCTCACATGAGAAGTTTGGTGAACTTTGGAAGATTTGCAGAATGCACTGAAGGTGCTGACATTTCATTTCTATAGAGGTTACTTAGATCAGTAGACCATAGGAACAAAAGTGAAAGGACATGAGGTAAGGCAGGATCAATGTGAAGGAAGAGAGTGAGTTGAAAAATACAGGTAGAATCAATAGAAGCTGGTGACCATTATGTTGGGAGTAGAATGAACAGTAAAGGAGAGGGAAGGGTTGGAATAATCCTAGGTCTAAAGCTGGGGTTTGGATCCATGGTGGTTTATAACATATACGGACTCCAATATGTAATGTAATGCATATTTATGGTGAAAGTTAAGATTACATTTTACATGTTAAAATTTAAGTGCTTCTGATTGTCTACAAAAATGTTTTAGAACTCAAAGAGTAAAAGAAAACCACCATTTCCAATTTCTCAGAAGTTTAATCATTGATGAATTAACATCAATTTCATTTCTAAGCTGATATAGATATGATTGGAGGGTATGAATGTTTTGGCCTGCAATCTAGAATTTTTATCACCTTCTTAGTGAAAAAGTAACCAAAGGAAGTCCATTAATTTTCTGACTAAACTGTAAATTGTCTTTTAACTTGAATAGGCTGTTTGACATCCTTTTCTCACTAGAAAAATACTTCTTCACTGATTTACTCTGATTTCATCAATAGATACATATTGACAGCTACTAAAATTTCTGTATAATATCTTTACTCAGTGACAGTAAGGTCACAGTATCATGGCAGGAGGAAGACTAGTGATATTAATGTAGAAATGGAACAAAGAAATGGCATAAAAATAGGAAATATTTGCTTAGATTGGAAAAATATACTCTTAAACCACAGAATATCCTGCTATCTTCTTTCTTTTGAATTTCATTGTTCGCATTCTTATTAGACAACTTATGATAATATTAGTTTCTTTGATTATTTTATTCAGGCTTAAAATTTCATCTGCTGTGATACCCCTTAAACATTTCAGGGGAGGAGGATGTGGGCTCCAAAAGGTTAAGTGGCTTGCCAAGGTCACACATCTAATAAGTGATAGCTTCTGTCTTTTGATCCTTGGCCAAGTAATCTATTGTTTCTATTGTTTGGAGGCACCATGTTACAATGGAATAAACACAGGCTTTGAAGTCAGAGATACATGGGTCTGACACAAAGATTTGAAATTCATGAGTCATGCTATTCAATCAGTCAGCTCTAATTTCCTCAACTGAGAAAGAGAGATAATATGTTCCTTCTAAGACTGCTGCACTTTAAATGAGATGAGATGCATTACTCACCTGGCCCACAGGAGGTCCTCTGCCTGTCTTGGCTCTCAGTTCTTCATCTGTCAAGTAAATTTTCATCCCCTATTTCTCAAACTGGGAGAAAAGAGTCAATGTATCAAATCTCCAACATTAGGCCATAGTTCAATTTTATTTCTTGACTCTATGGTCTTCTTTCCATTCATTCTATTTTACAGTACAAGTTTGTAATTGTAATTTCCTCAATGATTCCCCATATATTTGAGTATTGAAGTTATATTTCTTAAAAATCAAATTAGCATTAGATCTGTACTTTTAGTGATATTATTCATATTATTGATTAGGTCAATTTAAGAAAAGTTGGATGGAAATATTTAACCTGTGCTTTCATAAGGAATTTTAAATATGTTTAATAAATTGAAACAGCTCTCATCATCTGTATTTAATCCAGCCATCTCTCAATTGTATAATATTATGCCTCAATAAATATACCTACACTAACAACTGATATACTTGAAAAGTTAAAGAATGAAAAAAAATGTTTTGATCTTTATTTTAACCTTTTAAAGGAGAATTACCTTATATAGTTCCAGAAAATTACCATTTTAAGGACAACTCTTTTTATATTGCCTAATCCCATGGATTTTCTGGACCTATCTATTTCTTCATTCCGTTAATGTTTTTTGAACTCCTCTTATAGGTGGGACATAATTCTGATTCTTCTCCTTTGGTTTTTTGAGACCTATTGTTAACTCAACAAAGACCCTCATCCACATGATACAGCACTACTATTGTGCAACCACTGAAATAGTTTCTGTGAAAGTACACTCTAAAGTCCACAAAAGATAACATTTGAATAGTAATAATATTAATGAACATCTATTTAAACATTGTTGTTAAAATTCCAAAGTAATCAGTATTAGCTAACCTGTCATAAATATTTGTTTCTATATTGACATTTTGAGAGAGTATAAAATGACAAAAGAGCTTCTCATCATTATTTCAACTTTACTTAATTTTTATAGTATTTCAGTTTAACATTAGGAGTTGAAAAATGTCCAAATCCACATAAGTTCCATATGCATGTTTGTGAATACTAGAAATTTTATTTTTTCTCTTTACTGGCTTCTGGGCATCATCAATTTTATTTATTTATTTGTTTATTATTGTTGTAATCGCATTTAAAAAATGATTTTTTATATAATTACAACTTTTTAAAAACTGGATTTAAAACAGAGATTCCGATGCGCTTTTGAATGAAAGAGGCGGGAATGGTGTTACAGTCCATCTAATTTGTCATTTATCATGCTGTGGTTGCAGAAATAACAAATATCTTAATTAGTGGATTTAATCAATTATGTCTTCATACCTTGATTGTCTGTAGAAGACTGTGAAAAATATTTCTTGAGCAGTGTTATTGTTTAAAACAGTTTTCCACAACGTCTTAATAAATTGAGATAGTGCAATGTAAGATCATCTAAATTTATAATGATGTATATTATCATTTGTAAGCCATATAGGAAACTTTATATGGAAAACTGGACCTTATCTACAAATAAACTTTGCTATTGATATAATTATAAGACAACAAAAGTATGTTACTATAGTCTTTAATTTTGACCATGTTTTATGCACATTTAGGCTATTGAATTACTCTCTGAAACAATAGAAAGACATTGTTTACTAGAAATAGCTTGCTTTTGCCTTGACTTTGTGGCAAAATGACATTAGGGAACATATATGGTTGTTGTTGAACCTGATTGCTTTAGCAGCCTTTGGGTTGATAGTATCAGGTTCCAGCTTGCCCTGCTGGGTCAGTGTGGACCCAGGCCTTTAAAGAGAAAAGTTCAGGGAAAGTTCACATCTATTGTTTTACCATGGTTACAAAACAGAAAGGGGAAAAAAAAGAAGAAAAGAAGAAATCTTGGGTTTGTGACCTGTTGCTGCCACCAGTCCTTTCTGAGTTCTTTTTGTTTATCAATTAAACACTGCAACAGAGAAAATTCAAACTTACAGTAAGCTATAATGAATACAATCCAAAAATATATGCTCTATTATAACTTGCAAGTAATCCTCAGACATATTCAATGACTGTTATTGTAACTGCATCAAGTGTCTAAATTAGTTTAATTTAAAGCATTATTTAAAGCATTATTTAAAATTTTCCCTAGTGAATGTTTAAAAACTTGTGAGGTTGTTATGGCATGACAGGTTTGTTGATTTTGGGGGGGAGGGGCAAGGGGAATAACTTATTCAAAATAAGTTAGCTTTGATTAAATTTGTTGAAATAAAATGTTGTTTTAACTTAAAGAGGAAGATTATATTTATTATTCTATTCTGGGTTAAACTAGAGCAACATTTTCATTAAAAGTTTTTGTTTCCCTTCAGGGTAAGAAGTAGTGACATGTAGGAGCGGGTATGACCTTGTTTGGAGAAACCTTTGAGAGTCTTTTGAATGGAGATAAAACACATAAATTCAAAATCCTGAAATTTAGCTGTATTTGCAAATTGTGGAAATTTTGTTCTAAAAATACTTACTGAATGTTAGTCCTGAGGAAGTTCAGTGCAAACTAGTTCATTAGGCTTTTTGTCTACTGAGTCTATCAAATTTTATGGTTGAAGCAATAGAGTTGAAAAGCAGTTTTTTAACTTAAAAATGATAATTTCAATGATATGTTTGTTGTAGAATGGTTGTTTACCTCTTAAATCTAGATATAATCACTGTGTAATGATACCTCAATTTAATTTTTGTTCACATTTTGGTTTTTAGTATGAATTTATATTCAAAATGTTTTCAAATAGAGCTTCTAAGGAAAGTTTTTTGTCAGAAAAATATGACTTAATTAAGATTATATATTCAAATGTATTCAAATATCTACACTTTATTTCTTGAAGGAAAAATATGGCACATTTTAGAATTTCTATAGATAAAATATTATTTTTTTCATAGAGTTTACTACTATTTTAATTTTGTCATATACTGAAATACTGTTACTTTAAATAAAAAAATAAATAAATTCAAACGAGAGAAAAAAATTTAATTTGCACAGGTGAAAAACAAAATGAAAAAGTTACATGGAATGAAGTTACAAAGAATGATAACAGTAAGATGAATCTTTGTAACTTTTTGGGATGAAATTATCTGTTACATGCTCATATATTTATTAATCCTCTGTTGTTTTGGTTTTCAGAACTTATTTTCCTTGAAGTCATCTGTTGCAAACATAGAATTAATTTTTTTTTATAACTTAGAGAGAAGTAAAATGGAGAGATTTAAGTATCTGTTTAAATTAATCGTGATAAAGAAACTACCCAAAATATTTCTCATTTAAATTTTGATATTGATATTGTCAAAAGTAATATTTCTGTTTCATTTTTCTTAAATACCTGTACATATTCCTAATCTAACCCTGAAATGACAAAAGTAAATTTTTTTCTGTACTTTTTATTATTTTAGTGCCTCAAAGATACTATTAGAAAAATTAATCTGGCTCTGTTTACAGACGATGAGTTTAATCTGTAACTTACATATTTTCAATGTAGTTTCTCCATATGTTAAATTGGAAAGTAATTTGTAGCATTGTCAAATTTTCTGATTATCACTCTCAAATTAAAAAGACAGCTTAAATAACTGAATCAGGCAGGTGGCAACGAGTAATGTATAACTTCTGAATTCAGAGGTCATCTAGCCCTTCACCTGCCAGCAGATACGACTTACCTCAATGATTCAAGATAAATGGCTGCCTCTCAGATGTTAAAAACCTTCAAAAGAGGAGTCTACAGAGATTTTTCGTGATAACCTTTTCTAATGTTTAACTGCTCTAATGAGAGAAAGAACTATTTTTTCATCTCATCTACATCCCTCCTGTTGCAGTTTAAGGGTTGATACTTATTTTTAATGTTATTTTCCTGCTCTTTATTACTGTGTATTCTGAATTTATTATTGGCCAGATTTTCCCAGTGCATGAAAAGTTAGAAATAAATCTCATGCATTTTCAAGAATCCAGTCTAGTATGTGACCGAAAGGTATTTTAGTTAACTTGAGTGGCCTTGAAACCCTATTTTCTCACTCCTTAGAGCCATTTCTCTTCACCAGTAAAAGGATATAATTATTAACCGTTTCCAAGAAAAATCGACTAGGGGGATTGTTTGATCCATTCTTTTTTCAGTATAGTAAACAGCTCTAATATTAATTGGCTTGAAGATATTTAATTTTCCAAAAATTTGCCCTAGATAGCAGCTAAAGTTTCTTCCTAAAGACTCCAACAACTATTGGACCTAATGTAAATTTTAAATAGCTTATGTGCTGTGCAGATATTTTGATTATGAATTTGTTATAATTAATCATTTAAAAATAATTAATATTGAAAAAATGACAATAGTAATAATAGCATTATTTTAAAATTACATAGAAAAGAAACTGATTAAAAGCAATATTTGGGACACATTTGTTTGCTGACTTGAATGTTTTTCAAACCCCATTGCATTATTAAAAATAACTAGTTATTTGTATCTTCAACAAAGATTATTTTGTAATTACACTCATTTAATTATCACATTATTTGTATAGTTGCTATGAAATTATACAAAAGAAGGAGAAATATTTGCTTCAGAGAACAACTGAAAAATTCCATCTAAAAGTCTGTTAGTTTCCAACTAAGTTTTTTAGCTCGCAATATAATATGCAATGTTTCTTTCCAAATTTGAAAGAAGAGAATATTGATCTTTTCTGTGGCATATAAGAGGAGTCAATTCCTTAGTTGAAATGGTATTTCTGCTTCAAGTGAATAAATTGAGAAGTGGAAGAAAAATAATAAATCATATCAAGCTCATTTTAATATTAGTCTTTAACTTAACTATAAGATATGCTGAATGATTGACTTGGTGCTTTAGGTAAAGAATAAAAATAAGTCATATAGCAGAGATAGGTTGATTTTTGTGTTTAATGAATTCTTGATCAGGGTTTTTACACTTGATCTTTGCCAAAAGGCCGAGAAGCGATTGATGATCAGGGTTTTTCAATTTTTTGTTTTTGGTGAAAATTGCTAATCCTTTTCCATAAAGCTTCACTGGTCTCATTTTAATTCATAGGATAGAACAAAGTTTTTGAACAAAAGAATTCAGATTGTTCTTCAAGTATATTATCACTTTTTCTATTTCAGTAGGCCTGGAGAAATTGTCTTATATGTACTCTTTTAAGAATAAAAGATAAATAGTGGGTTCTATTTATAAAACACCCTGTATCCTTGGACATTTGTTTGCATACCCATCTCCACTTTTATTGGCCTCTATATTCTGTCATCATCTTCTAGCAAAGATCCTACTCTCCAGTCTTTCTCCATAACTTCACTTAGTACCAACTCATGTTTCATTTCATCTTCTTATTTACAGTGATCACTTTTCATATGAATAATGTATCACCTTCCAGCTAGGCCTTTAAATCCCTTTGAAATATGGTTACAAATTACTTTTACCTTTTAACTTTGTCTTCCCTAGATGTAAGAACTTAATTATTCTTAAGTAAATTTCAATCCATGCCTTCATTCTACATCTTTTCTCTGAAATTATTTGCCTCTCCCTACTTCTTCTATTGCCAGATTCCAGTTCACCTTCAAGACCCAAAACAAATTCCAACTATTCCATAAAGTCAGAGTTACTCTGTTTCCCCAGTGTCCACCATCTGCCCTTGTTTACCACACGTGCAGGCTCATATTCAGTACAACTTGGTGCAAAATGAAAATACTGGCAGTTTACTGAAAAATGATGAGAATTCATAATGGTGAATCAGAGCGTTAAGTCAAGCACAAAAATATTTTCTAAGCACAGGCAATTGCACAGGTTGCATGCTCTGCTGATATTTCCCTAAGAAATGCTACTATAACATGCAGTTCACACTCTTGTCATATAGCACTTACTACATTATGTTTTTTTGCATGTATGTGTATATGTCTGTCACCCTAGAGCTTGTGAGTGCCATGAGGGAATAGACCATGTCTTAATCTTCTTTGAAGTTCTGTAACCTAGTAAATTCCTCACGGGAACAGAGAGTCACTAAACTGTTCAGAATTGAATGTGAAGATATCTGTGGAGACAATAGCATCCACATGTGTATTTCTCTAACACTTTAATAGAATCTTTGGAAATAATGATTTTGCTAAAATTAAAATCATGGTTCATTAATAGGATCCTTAAGGTAATTTTTTAAAAAAAAAATATTTATTTATGCATACAAGCTGGGGTGTAGGCCAGAGGTGTGGGGTGGTGAGAGGATTCACCAGAGACAGAGTGGGGAGCAGAACAGGCTGACTGACTGAAGTACGCTGCTGTGGGGAGCAGTGGGCGAGGCAGGAGAGGTCTGCTGTGCCATGTGGGAATCTCCCTGGCCGGGTATTGAACTCATGCTGCAGTGGCTCTGGATAGCTTCATAGTGCTGTGCCTAACCAGTTGTGCCACCAGGGAGGCCCCTTTAAGGTAATTTTAATAGAAAAAGAATAATTCTAGAACATACAGTATTAAGTTAATTCCAACATGAGAATGAAGCATTTTAATGTTATTCAATATTTTGTATTACTCCAAATAAGAATGCGCACTTAATTTAGAAAAAAGGAGTCAAATTATGTAGCTGAAGAAAATTGCTGAAAGTAAATAGAACTACTCGAAAAATTGTTTAGACCTGTAAAATCTTTTTTGTTTGTTTTTTTATTATTGTTATTTATGTATTTTACATTTTTGTATCCCCCTTGGGTAGCCCACCACCAATTCACCCGTGATCCATCTCCATGGTCCCTTGTATTCTTTTCTATTCCCTTTTGTGCCCTTATCTTCCCCTCACCC
>PVIJ01018717.1:0-25636 GCA_004024925.1 Scalopus aquaticus
GCTGCGCTGTGGAGCTGTCGGCAGCGGCGACGCGAGTTCGACGCCCGGCCAGGGAGAATCCCACATGGCGCGGCAGACCTCTCCTGCCTCGCCCGCTGCTCCCCTCAGCAGTGTATTTCTGATCTGCCTGTTCTGCTACCCGCTCTGTCTCTGGTGAACCCTCTCGCCGCCCCACGCCTCTGGCCTGTACCCCAGCTTGTATGTATAAAAAAAAAACAACCATCCAGCATACAGTTTGAAACGCACGCATCGTTTTTACCAATTACTGTCAGCTAAAGGATGGTAACAGTATTCACTACTAAGCGGCTAACTAGAGAGAACCAAGAATGCCAAACCATCCTGACCAGGGCATTCTCTTTATTTAAAATAAATCACATATAAAAATGAGGCATTTAAGACACTAGGAGTGAATAATTTGTAATAAAAAGGTAGTTTCTGTTACAAAGCATTCATTGTGTGAATTCTTCAAAAAGCAAAATTCTCCAGCCTATTTAAAATCAAGCAGTGCCTCAGGTGACAGGCAAAACGCCATGAGGGCATGTTAGGAAGCGACGGGCTACAGACACGTCATGGCCAATGCGTGGCAACGGACCTGTAACTCCTGGGGAACGTGCTCAGGCCACAGGCCAGACGTGCCCTCTCCAAGAGTGCAAAATACCGAGGTCCAGTCACAGACCCTCCACTGTCAGGGCTGGAAGGGAGCGGAGGAACCACCTAGACAAGCACGCCCACCCAACAGTACTTAAACATCAATTCCAAAAATGATTTCCAAAAACCATCAGGGGGTGGGGCTAGGGAACTCTGGCAAGTGAAAGCAAGTGTGCCAGTGATTGGCTCTCTTTTTATCCCAAAAGCCAGCTTGTTCTCGGATTTGGGAAATGAGGTGAAGTGGACAACCCCCAAATGACCTTAAGGCTACCCGTGTTGCCAAAATAAACCTCGTAGGGAAGGGACCTACCTTCAGAGGACATCTTGGGATTCACAGACTCACATCTTTTAGGGGCTTTAGAAACAGTTTCTTTTTTCTTTCTGGTTGCACCTAAAACGTTTTGTGTGAATACGGTGTGCTGAATGGGAATTACTTTGTAACTAAGAGAAGATGGAGACCGTCTGGACACACCAGGTGAAGGCGAAGGGGGTCCACTCTTTTGAATTTGCCTGTTGAGGGAAAAAAGTAACAGTTAATGTATCAGAAAGTCTGGCACAGTTTCCTAATGAATGTGCACCTGATTTCACAAATGTCTTCCTATTAGCAGGTAATGACAAAAATCTGGACACTTATTAACAGACTAAGGCATAAGGGCTTTTTCTTTATATTTACGCTACCCTGCATACTACATTATTTATGAAACACTAATATAAAATTTGTCCTGGTAAAATATCTACTGGGAACAGTTGCAAATAAAGTACTTACTTTGGGCTGACGGGAGAAGGTGGACGACCCCCGACTTGAGGAGATGACCATTTATAACAGGGGATGCTTGATGACGATGGGCGCCTCTTGATGACAGGGGTTGAGGCCTCCTTGTCCATCTCTGATTTCTAAACAGACCAATACAGACTTTAGTAATATTTACCTTATTGCAGCTAGTTTTGCTTTCTAAGGGAAAAATATTCTGAATAAAATACAGAGGCATTCCTCCAGCAGACTGACAGCTCTTATTAGACAATTCAAGTTTGGAGAAATAATTTAAGATACCTTTTACTTCAAAACCTAATTCTAAAAAGCAAAAACAAAAGCTAATTCTGCTTCTAAGTACTAAGTAAGGACTTGCAATATTTCTCAAAAACTCTGGCACAATGAATAGCAGAAAATTTTAAATTATTAAAGAGAGCTATCCTCATTGTACTAAGCTTATTGCAGACTTTTAAGTTCCTCATAACCTGTGCAACTAACTAAATATACAGACTGTTATAAAAAAAAAACTGCTAACAAAAGGCATTGACAACGTAGGGAGAATCTCTCGTTTGTACTGCAGAAGATCTCGCCATGCTCACCTCAGGGGATGTGTCTACACTGGCTTCAGGGGACACCTTCACATGCTCCCTGAGGAGAGCTTCCTCACTTGTCTTGGGAGATGACGACGTGCTCGCCTTGGGGGACGAGTCTGGGCTGGCCTCAGATGAGGCCTCTCCGCTCACATCAGGGGAAGAGTCCAAGCTCACCTCTGGAGAGGGATCCACGCTCACATCAGGGGAGGAGTCGATGCTCACCTCGGGTGACGGGTCGGCACTCACTTCTGAAGAGTCGATGCTCACCTCGGGTGACGGATCCACACTCACCTCAGGTGAGGTTTCCTCGCTCTCCGGCAGTCCTTCCAGGCTCACCCCAGGGAGCTCTTCCATGTTCCCCCGGGGGAATGGTTCCATGCTGGCCTTGGATGATGCGGCCAGGCTTGCAGAGGGTTCTTCCATATTTTCCTTAGAGGACACTCCACAGCTCTCGTCAGGGGGCACCATCTTGTACCACTCAGAGAGCGCTTCCGCATCTACCCTGGGAGCGGTTTTGCTGCTCGCCTTGAGATGTGCCCCGCCACTTGCTGCGGGGAGTGCTTCAGCGCCCACTTTGCAGGGTAATTCCACACTTGCCTCAATGGGAGCCTCCAGGTTCACCTCCAGGGGTGTTTCCACTTTTTCTAGGGGTGACTCAGAGGAAGCTGACTTGTGTGGCACAAGGGCAGCCTTTAGTTCATCACTGCTATGGCTCTGCAGAGGCACATTTACGTATTGGATTAAAGTTGTCTGGGTTCCTGTAGCTGAAGGAGAACACAGAGAAGTGCCGTGCAGTCAGAAATGTGATGAGACAGAAGTGTACCACATAGCAGTATAAAAACAGGGAGAGGGACTGTTCGTCAGGGAGTAACAGGGATTCTACACCTAACACCCAAGTGTTCAGTGAGATGGAGCACAAACCTGGGGCAGCAGCACTTGCAAAGCTAGGAAGTCAGAAGCGCAATCAGGACGCAATGGCCCACTACAGGCAAAATTGAGGTACTGCCCCCAAAGCTGATGTTTGCAGTAAGTCACTTCTAGTTAATCACATGACAGGAAAATTTTACAATCTTGTTATTTTTTAAAAGCAATCTAAATATCACCAAGGGGGCCTCCCTGGGGGCACAAGGGTCTAAGTCTCAGCACTATGCAGCTATCAGCAGCCACTGAGTTCGATCCCCTGGCCAAGGAGCTTCCCACATGGCGCAGCAGACCTCTCCTGTCTCTCCGCTGCTCCCCTCAGCAGTGTACTTCACTCAATCCTCCTGTTCTGCTCCCCATACAAGCTGGGATGTAGACCAGAGGTGTATAGGTGGGGGGGGGAGGGGTGGTGAGAGGATTCACCAGACACAGAGTGGGGAGCAGAACAGGAGGACTGAGTGAAGTACACTGCTGAAGGGAGCAGCGGGGCGACGCAGGAGAGGTCTGCTGTGCCATGTGGGAATCTCCCTGGCCAGGTATTGAACTTGTGCTGCAGTGGCTCTGGATAGCTTCATAGTGCTGCGCTTATTAACCCGGTGCGCCACCAGGGAGGCCCAAATAAATAAATCTTTAAAAAAATCTGTATTACAGTTTTCCAGTACTGAGGATGCCTTACTAGCCCCAGGCATGTCTAATATTATAATCTATAAATGAGAAAATCCACATAACCCTGAAGATTTGTTTTATCTTAACCACCACTATGTTCTTAAAGCTAAAGAGGAGCTCAATGATACACTTTCATACTTTAGGAGAAAAGGAGGCCGGAATAGGTGACTTTTTCCTTTGATGTTACTTCAGTTTTTCCGTACTTCTAAAATCTAGTCCTTTTTACATTTATTTCTGTGACATTGATAGATTTGAGTTAGCTTTAGGCCTTACTGCAAAAACTGAAAAGATACCTGTTTTTTGAGTGCAAATACTAACACTTTTAGGCTTTCTACCCTATCCCTGTTACCTGGAACATCTTTTCCAGGAGCTGACAATGAAACAACACTTTTGCTTCTCGCTATTGATGCTTTCGTTGGAACTAGTAGACGAGAGATTAAAGTATTCTCCCGAACATTGGTGTATCGGTGATAACCTAAATAATGAGAACAAACAAAAAAGATTCAGTTTGAAGTCTTACAAAGAAATGCAAAGCAAGAAAGACCAATGTGATTTGCTTCAAATGATAACTTTCCTAGCCTTTCCTGCTCAATAAATTTTTATGTTCATAAAGATAACCTGAATCAATTAAGAGAAGCTCTTCTGTAAGTGAACAGCTGGGTATAAAACAAAAAGCAATGCTCATATTTGACAGAGAAATTAGGGAGGAAGTTGTTAAAAAGAGACAACTTAAAATTTTGTAAATATACAAAATTTTGCATACAGTCATCAGCAGCAAAGAAAATATGAACAAAGGATGGTTGTAGGTAATGAAGCAACAGAGCAAAGCTTTGAAGTTCAAAAACACAACTGGTGATTTAGAACTTCTAAAAATGCAAAGTGCTCCTGTACAAACCAACATTCTGTGACCTCAGCTGTGACCTCAGCTTCTTTACAGATCCCTTGACTCAAATGATGGCAAAATTGATTTCAAGAAACTTTCTGACTTCAGCCATATAAGCATATGTACCAAAATACCTATTTTTTTATTTACAGAAGGGATTTTTTGGCTTCTAACTTTAGGAATTACTTTTCAAGCAACTGAATGTCGACAGACATACATGTCTTTTAAACCACTACTGAAGATTTGTACTTAGAAATAACTAACCAGCATGCTTTTCTTCTACTTGTTCCACTTCTGAGGATGGATTTTGTTTGCTATATCTTCTATTCAAAGATGAGCTTCTTGTCTTATCCGTTTTTTCTAGAGATCAAGGACAAAGGACAATTATTTTTATACACTTTTTCAAATATATTATTTCAGGAGAAAGCAACTCCTTTGCTCAAACGTTTTTTAACTTCTCTACTTTTACTTCTAAGAATTTAAATTGCAAATATTATGCAGAGATTCTATATGCCACAGCTTAAAACTAGCTCACTCTTTATCTGAAAGGAAATTATTCAGAAAATGGCAAAAACTAAAAGGGATACTACCTGATCACATCAAATTTCTCAAATTTGGAAGAAGACAGTCTTTAATTTTGAACATAATCCATGGTACTGATTATCCATAAAGTAATTTACACTTTAGTTATACCAGTGTCTTTTAAACAAAAATGAGCATTATTAACATTTGGTTATAGATGTCACAATTTATACTCCCAAACATATATTGCATTGTAAACCAGTGGTAAAGCATTAAAAGAAAAGTTACAATTTAAACAACCCAAACTATTTCATAAGGAGAAATAACCTGTTGTGTGTGTAGACACTTTTCTATTCTACTGGAACTATTCTAAGAAAACTTAGGAATGCCTGCTTAAAGAGTAATTCCTCTTTGGGGGCGTCTATCAGCTGAAGTACATACTGACAATAGAGAGATCTGAAAAATCTTGGACAACTGAGCAGCATGAATCACAGAGGTGTAAGCAAGCCAAACGTGATTAGGTCACGTAGCCATTATTATCATGATGTAAGAAATAACTGTGAAGAGCTATTATGAGTCAGCCACAAGTAGAAGAAAAGCAGACTGAATCAGCCAAGATTTAAAACAAGACTACTGAAATTGTCACAGGTTGTATCATGAATTTGATTTCAGTTTGAAATTTCATCTCTCTGGGTGGAACAGATTTCATTCCCATTTGAAGAGATTTAACAAAGGTTAAGCCACAGCCAATGTTGATTTTTTTCTCCCCGGAATCATCAATGACAGCATCCACCATCTCAGAGTGCGACATACCGCGTACCTTTAAGCAAGTTAGTTCATAAAGTATCTTCACATACCTTCTTGTATTAACTAGTAAAGAAATCATTTCAGAAATTACCAGGAATTGGGTCTCCCTGGTGGTGCAAGAAGTTAAGTCTCAGCATTATGAAGCTATCAGAATTCACTGCAGCAGCAAGAGTTCAATCCCCCGCCGGCGACCTGACCCCACCGGCGAGCTGACCCAGCCAGCGAGCTGACCCACATGGCACAGCAGACCTCTCCTGCCTCGCCCGCTGCTCCCCTCAGCAGCGTATTTCAGTCAATCTGCAGGTTCTGCTGCCCACTCTGTCTCTGGTAAATCCTCTTACCCCCCCACCCACCTCTGGCCTACACCCCAGCTCTTGTATGCATAAATAAATAAATCTTTAAAAAAAGAAAGAAATCACCAGGAATTGCTCCTTCAGAGCAATGTAACTACTACCTTGAAAGTCATCACCTTCCTTTTCCGTCTCATTAACATGGCAAGCACACATAACACACAGTAGTGTTTTCTCATATTAAACACAGAATATTTTGAAAATTCCTCAAAGCAATTAGATAACATAGCCAATGCTTGTGCAACAGTGAGGACATACTAAAAAGAAAGTATATGAACATGACACTGCAATCAATGTGATCAAATTTCTCCGAAGGATTTAGCTGGTGAATAATTAATTTTCTCCCATGACAAGCAAGGTACTAGAGAAAAATCTCCCCACAGTAATCTATAATGAAACTGGGCGCCATAGAAAGTGCTGTGGAAGACCACACTGAGGGGGGATGAGATGTGAACCAACTTGGGCCAAACTATTTATTACAAGAGAAAACAAGACGCACCCAGATGGACAAACAGCAAAAGAATTCTCAAAAGCTCATCTTTGGAAATTATATAAAAGTCCTAAAAGTACAAACAACTAATGTTAATCATGAACCAAACAAAAATCCTATTAAAGTACTACAACTATAATATTTAGACAAAAATGGAAATCTTTAATTAATGCTACCATTAATTACACTTTAAATGAGAACCAGAAACTCTGGCTTTACTGCAACTTTAAAGCTATCACAGCATTGCTTTAAAAAAAAGTCACGCCACCTGATAATACAAAAGAAACACTTAAAAATTCAAACTTAAATTATGCCTTTTTTTTTCAATTTGTAAGGCACAAATGTGGTATTTCTTCTTTTTTTTTTAAAGATTTATTTATGCATACAAGAGCTAGGGTGCAGGTCAGAGTTTTGGGAGTGGGGGGGTGAGAGGATTCACCAGAGACAGAGAGGGGAATAGAACAGGCAGATTGACTGAAGTACACTGCTGAGGGGAGCAGCAGGCGAGGCAGGAGAGGTCTGCTGTGCCATGTGGGCAGCCCCCTGGCTGGGACTGAACTCATGCTACAGTGGCTGCTGACAGCTTCAAAGTGCTGAGACTTAACCCCTTGTACCACCAGGGAGGCCCTATTTCTTCTTTTTTTAACGGCTAAAATTGAGGGAATGATGTGACATGTTTACTATGTCCTTTTCCTTCCAAGATCATTTCTATGTTTTCCTCTGGAAAGAAAAAAGGATTTTCTTTTTTGATGCATGAGTATGGTGAGTATGGTGGCCAGATCCATTTCACTCATCAGTGAGAAGTACCATGTGCTCCGAGCCAGAAATGGCTCGCACGCAGGTACAGTGTGTTCAATCAGGAATACTCATTTCAAGGGTAAACACCAGAAGCAAAGGTCCTGACCACCTCACCTACTGCGAAATAATGGGGTGCTCTCCTGAAGTAAACCTAAACGTTCCACCATCTACAGAATAAGTAGCACTCTAAAAATGATTATAAAAAACTGATTTCATTGAATTGAAATTAGTAGAATACGTGAAGTAACTACTTACTCTTGGCAGTAGAATTTTGAAAACCAGCAGATGACATTTGTTTCTGTAAACCAGAAGTTTCTTGTCCTAATTTTTCAGTAGACACAGGATGCTTATCACCTGAAAAAGATGCCATATTTACTGTACTCATTTGAAAAATACAGCACTAGCTGAAACAAAATGAGTCTGTGATCTAATTCTACAGAACAGAAATATACATTAACTAAGTAGTTTTCATAGTCGGTCACCCCTTAAAGCTACATGATGTTGACTTGTGTTTCATGAAATTGTGTAATTATGTTACCATATACGAAAACTGACAATAGCAGACACATTAAAATATGCATTGGATAAAGTTGTGTAAAGCTTATCAGTTAGTAAACATTTCTACCACTGACAAGTTTAAATGGTGAGATACTGGAATATTGTGTGAAATTATAAAATTCCACCTGTTTCCACATGACACAAATTTAAAGGTACATCTACTATGTGTGCCAGTGAGCACAAAGCAGTGTTTGGGTTCAGGATACAAAGATCGAAATCTCATCGTGAATGCAACCTATGCTTGTAGTCAAAATTGAAACATGCACATGAATGCACTTGAAGTTGAACCGCTGTCTTAATTACCAGCTTTACTTTCAGGGTTCGGAGGTGTAGCGCCCTCCCAGGACCATCTTTTTTGGCGATGATCAACACGGTTGCTCCGTTCCAGGGTACGGTAAAGAACAGCCTTAAATTTTTCCTGTTTAAAGTAAATGCCAATGAATGTTTACACGTTATTATATTGGTATAATCCTGATCTGTGGGTTATGAAACAAACCCAACTGTCAATTTTGGTTTTTAGCAGGCAGAAGTTAGAAATAACTGGAGACAGGTCTCAGAAATCAATATATAGCAGTGCTGGTCCTGAATAGCCCATTTTTAATCCTCTGTATCTGAATCAAAGAACCAACCCTGCTTCCCTCTTTGCATAGGAAATTTCATAGGAAATTTAGTCAGATCGGCAGCCTACTTCTTGGCAAGTGTATGGAGATTGAGGGGTACACTTCTGTATGCTAACCAGACCTGATGTTTTACTATTTTCAATCTACTTTAATTTTCGTTCCTGCTTGATTCCTTCAACCATTTACTTTATTATCGGCTGTGGTGTGGATTTTAAAACACCTTAAATTCCTTGTATAATGAGGCAAGGAAAAGAGCAACTCACACATATAAGTGAAATTTATGCAAGCCATCTACTATACCCACCGTCTGAAACACCTTGAATTCTGGTGTAAACTAATAAAGCTTTAAAAATGGTGTATCTCTGCGCTGTGGAACTGTCTGCAGCAGCAACGGCGTGAGTTCGACTCCCGGCCCTGCCGGGGAGAATCCCACATGGCATGGCAGACCTCTCCTGCCTTGCCCGCTGCTCCCCTCAGCAGTGTATTTCCTTCGATCTGCCTGTTCTGCTCCCCACTCTGTCTCTGGTGAACCCTCTCACCACCCCACGCCTCTGGCCTGTACCCCAGCTTGTATGAATAAATCTTTAAAAAAAAAATGATGTGTCTGTCTTGCTCTCAACCACCCCACTGACACATGTCAGATCAGTCTCACACCTGCGGATGCACGCTGCGGGCAGGACGCCACTACCAGAAAGTTTTCTTTTCTCAACTTTTTCTCAGGCCACGGACTACACTAAGGTAAGCAAATCAGCTTGAGGGTCAGAAGGTTTCCTGTCCCCCCCCACAGCTGCTGTATCCTAGCAACATCATCCTCACAAGGTCCCCACTGGTTCTGAGGGTAAAGATAAACATCCTAGGGAAAACGGAGAGGCGCCCCAATCCTCTGTGGACAGCAACTGCAGCTAACATAAAATGTATCTAATGGCAGTATTTCAGAAATTATACTCTTAGCAGAAAGTTGTTCTGTATAACTCAGAGACCTAAAAAGTATAATAAAGACTAAGACCAGATTAATTTTGTATTCATAAAGCATTCTATACCTTTGAGTTCTGTCCTGCCGCTGTTTCCAAATGCCCAGCCCTGGGGCTCGAGTGACGCTCCCGTCCACGTCCCATTACCTCCTGCCCACACTCCCCTCTCTTCAGCGCCAAGTTTGGGTTTTTCCCTGCTATATGCAATTATTCCCTCTCCTTTCCCACATGCGGCCTGCTTATGGTGCCCCTTGGCCCTGCACTGTCTGGGGTCATCTTGGTTCTCTCTCTTAGGTTCATCTTTCTCTCAGATGCTCCTTTTCCCTGAGCCCCTGGGACTGTTTCTCTCCTTCAGGGATCTTCTCCTACCCTGCACATAGTTTTCTACTCTACTTTCTTTGGGTCTCTGCTTTTACTCTTTAGAGTTCAATCTCTTTCAAGATCTTCTCCCCCTCTTTATTCTCTTTACCACAGGTAAGGAGATGTCTTACAGAGGAAGATGGAGTGAAAGAAATTCTGAAATCTATCAAATATTTTAATGTGAAAAAAGACAAGAGCATAAACCACAGAAAAAGGTTCAGAAAGAAAAAGAAAGTGATAGTGGCCCATTGACAGGGCAGAAGAGTGCTAGAATAAGGAAAACCCATAGAGGGCACACTGGCTGGGATGAGGTGTGTGCACGGGCAAGTATGTGCCAAATAAAGAGGAAAGGTGAGCACCACAGAGAAAGCTCCAGGGAGGACAGCTCAAAGGGAGGATATTGAGTGAAGAAAAAAAAAAAGTAAACATTAGAATAACACCCAAGAAAGGCAGAGAGCATCCTGCTACTTTAAAAACACTAATCCGAAAGGATACATGCACCCGTATGTTCATTGCGGCACTGTTCACAATAGCAAAGGTATGGAAGCAACCCGGATGTCCAAAAATAGATGACTGGATCAAGAAGATGTGGTACATATACACAATGGAATACTATTCAGCATTCAAAGAAGATAAACACATGCAATTTGCAGCGACATGGATGGAATTAGAGGGGATCATACTCAGCGAAATAAGCCAGAAAGAAAGAGAAAAATATCGAATGCTTTCGCTTATAACAGGACTATAAGGAAACCAAATAGGAGAGAGACACTGGGTGGGGGGTGGAGGATAAGGGCACAAAATGGAGTAGAAAAGTACACGAGGGACCACAGAGATGGATCACGGGTAGGTGGGTGGGTGGTGGTGGGTTACCCAAGGGGAATACAAAATGTGAAAGACATAAATAACAATAAAAATATATAATTAAAAAAAAGAAAGGCAGAGAGAACAACAGGCATACTGAGAGAACATACTGAGGGAACAGGCAGAAAGAAAGTCCAAAGGTGGAGAGGGGAAAATGGACATTAAGACAAAAGGAGCAGAAAGTGAGGCACTCAGGCAAAAAAAAGGCCAGAGTCGGTCAGAGACTCAGAGGACAAAGACATTTAGGGGAACTTGTGAGTCACTGGATTAAAAAGAATGCCAGCACGGAAGAGAACAGCGTGAGAGAGTACGCCAGATTCAGGAATCAAGGATACTACTACAGGAGAAAAATATGCTGTCCAAGAGAATCAGACAGAGGGGGACAGGTAGCCAAATGCCCGAGTATAAACAACAGAAGAGGGACAGAAGGGGGAAAGAGGGTGTAACCCAGGCAGTGACTCACACCAACAGAGAGCCAAAGACACCACAAAACTGCCGGGAAGGAGAAGGAAGAGTGGAAGAGGGCTGGGGGCTACAAAACAAGAGAGAATGAAAGGGTTTGTGAGGAACCTAGTGGAGGGGAAAGTGAGCACACAGCAGAGGGAACCAGGGGCCTGCAGAAGGGAAGCCAGAGTCTGACTTGGCAGTTAGAGGAGTGGAAGGAAGCAGGAGGCCTAGCCTGTCAGGGAGGACTGAGGAGGGCCTGTCAATACTAGGCAAGTGGACAGCACTGAGGTCTTTGGTAAGAAGGAGAAGTACTTGTTGCAAACCCCAGGCCACAGGCCTCATCCTGAGGTGTGGACAGGGCTCTCTTCTGTGTATCTGCAAGCCTCCCCTTGACTTTATAGTGGGCCTAGACTCTGGGGATCTGATCAGGACAGGAGCAAGGGCCTCCAATGTTGAAGGGAAGAAGAAAGGAAGAATTGGCGCTGGCTCTCTTCCTGGGGGTAATACCTACAGGGCAGAGAAGGGCTAAGAAAAAAGTGTTTCAGACCCAGACCACACAGTACAGCATCTAAGTAACAGGCTATAAAAATATGTACCCTTTCTTCCTCTAATTTTTGTTTTCTTTTTTCTTCGGCTGATATTCGCCTTTGTTCATCTTTTTCTTTCTGCTCTTTAAGTTTCCGCTGTTTTTCTTCCATCTGTTTTTCATACAGGATTTTGGCCTTTCTTTCTTTTTCAAGTAGCTGGGTTTCTTTATTAGCTGAAATATTTCAAGTATATTTTTAAGATATAAGAGCCAAGAAAATATTTTAAGTGTTCCACATTACAGAGAAGGAAAGGGCTAAAATAGCTAATTCTTTAAGAAAATAACATAACCTGTGCTAATAACTAATGATTTATTGTTATAGTGAAAGATTTATTATTATAAATCTGATATATTATAAATCTTATTATTATAAATATTAATAATAAATATTTATTATTATAAGAGATGGCTACTAAAGAATCCTTTTCACTGGATATTCATTTAACCCCAGAGAACTGAATTAGCTTAATGACTCTCAGCCTGTCCATACCAAAATTCCAAGTCAAGAAGAAATATTTTGTTTCATGTGATAGTTCTACTGATTTGAGCTGAAGTTAAATGCCACGAGATTAACATGCTGTACATTAAAAAAAAGAGTTAAAAAAATTACTCAAGGTCAGAATATTTCTTTTTCCTGTCACTAGGAAACTCCTTTCAGAGGCCTCACCTCTAGGGACTGTGTTTCGCGTGCTAGGTTAACATGCCCAGACTTAGCCACAGAGCAGATTATTCAACAGCAAGATGCTTTCCCATATTCAATTTCCCCCTGACTAAAGCCTAGAGAGCATCTATGCAATTGTAGAACACTCTCTCAAAGAGCTACAGGAAGAAACTGCTCCTTGACCAAAGCTAAGATATTCCATTTGAATGAAGTTGAGCCCTAGTTTTGCTAGCGGAATTAGAAACCCAGAGGAGAAAAACACATAGTCGAAAAAGGCATTCTCTCTGTAGGTGTAGGAAGAAAATCTTCCTCCTGATCCTAGTCGACACAAAAGTTACATTTGAGAATTCTGGCAATCAGTAAAAGACATCACCAACATTTATGTTAGGACTATGAGCGACTTCAGTTTCATCCTTAGAATCATTATTATTGAAATCCCATTCTACTTGTTTTTATAAATTTGAAGAAATGTTCATACTTTACAGAAAAATTAAGGCTAAGAGAAACAACTTCAAAAATAAAACAATTTAGGGCCTCCCTGGTGGCGCAGTGGTTAAAGCGCTGCGCTGTGGAGCTGTCTGTGCTGTGGAGCTGTCGGCAGTGGTGACGCGTGTTCGACGCCCAGCCGGGGAGATTCCCACATGGTGCGGCAGACCTCTCCTGCCTCGCCCGCTGCTTCCCTCAGCAGTGTATTTCAGTCAGTCTGCCTGTTCTGCTCCCCACTCTGTCTCTGGGGAACCCTCTTGCCACCCCACGCCTCTGGCCTGTACCCCAGCTTGTATGCATAAATAAATAAATCTTAAAAAAAATAAAAATTAAAATAAAACTATTTATGTCAAATATTTTTCACCAGTCTTCTCTAGCTCATTTTACTATAAGCATTAGATCCAGTATAATACATAAACAGTGTAATCAGTCATATAAGCAGACTAGGAAAAGTAAAACCCCTTTGGAAATATGGGGCTTTAACATAAAACTCATTCATTTTGATTGGAAAAAAGTCTACGATACCATCCTGTTGTCTTCTTTGTTCTTCCCTACGTTCCTTCGCGAGCTTTTGTTTGATGTCATTCTTCAGCACAGATCCATCGATTACTAAAAAAATACATACAGTTAGACATGAATATGTATCAAATAGTGAAGATGTGGCACTTGAACACCAAAGCATTCTAGAAATTATACCAGGCTTGCAGGGAGTTCTTGTGTTGGAAGATTGGAAAGGGATCGAGTGAAGCCCACTTTGACTTCGTCTTTCTTCAGCAACAGCCTGAGCAGCAGCAACTGAAACAGAAGCAGATAAAGCAGATCAGCTACCTGGGGCTTCCCTGGTGGCACAACAGGTTAAGTCTCAGCACTATGAAGCTATCTGCAGCCACTGCAGCCGGAGTTCAATCCCCGGCCAGGGAGCGTACCCATATGGCGCAGCAGACCTCTCCTGTCTCACCTGCTGCTCCCCTCAGCAGTGTATTTCAGCAGATCTGCCTCTTCTGCTCCCCACTCTGCCTCTGGGGAGTCCTCTCACATACACCCCCACACCTCTGGCCTACACCCCAGTTCTTGTATGTATAAATAAATAAATCTTTAAAAAGGGGGGATCAGATACTAGAGTACAAGCAGTCCACCAAGGGGCTAGAGAACCACAGCCAAGGTACCTGTGATTGATGTCGTTTTTGGAGCTGCGGGGTCCTTGGGTCCACTCTGGGAAAGGTTTCACCAGAGCTTCCCTTTGGCGGCACGCGGCGAGTTTCTCCACACGTCAGAGACGTTAGATAGACTTCAACAGGTTTATTAGGGAAAGAGACAGGGAAGTAAAGGAACTTGCATAGACACAAGCGGGCAGGAAGAGCGGCCCCTTGGAGGGGGCAGGTTTGCTAAGATAGGCCTGCGTGGTTGCAGGCAGGTGGGCAGCCGCTGCCCTGCAGAGGGGCAGAGCTGGTGGAAAGTACACCTGCATAGGCACAGGTGGACAGAAAGACGCTGCCCTGATGGGATGGCACTCATTTAGCCTTCTTTCAGTCTAGAGGGGCTCATCTTCCTCCGTTGCTGATTTTGAATGACTTAACTAGAATTTTGAATTAACTGAGATCCTACAATAGGCTCAATCTCCATATCGTCACCTTCCCCTCAGCAGTCTGATACCTACTGGGCCTTATGCTTTGTAATTTAGGCACTTAGGCGCTGGCGCCTAGGAATTTTGGTTATCACTGTGCTAATGGCTATGTTGATTCCTTCTACCCCACCTCCCTGTGAGTCAGATTTGTCTTGTGGTGCCCCTTCCATTAAGTTCTATTTCCTCCATCATGATGATAGGAAAGCATCCCTCTAAGGGGAAATCAGGACGAATTAATTTTGGTGGACAGAGACCCACTGAGGAGCTAGGATGTTCAACAATAATTTCAAGAACTACAAATGTCTGTGGCAATGCCCAAGTACCTGCGGGCACAGAGCTGTGTGAGCAACTTGTGGCTGAGTAGGAGCCAACGATTAAGAGCGTTCAAAAAATGTCTCAGACAAGGTATGACACCAAGTACTAGAAAAATGGAATGGAAGGAACTGGAAAGAGTACTTCATCGGACTTCGGGAATTTAGACAGGTTTGAAAACGTATGGCTCTGAATCCGGAAGCGAAAGTGTTAACAGTGAGATTCTGAGATTGGGCCCGATACTAAGAACATTGATAAATTACCCAGGGAAGGGGGGTCTTTCTACCGGCCTTACACTATTTACCTGGGTGCCTCTGTAACAAAGGGCAAAGCCCGCCTGCCTGCCTACCTGTTCCCCTCCCCCCTCTGGGGGTGGGGCTGGCCTAAGCAATAGCCTAAAGCTCTATTCTAATGTGCAGTGAGGTGGAAAAGCACCCACCTAGAGGAAGGAATTTCTAAAGAGATGTATTATTCTAGGTAGAAGTATGTCAGGCAAGCAAATGTAAATTACAGAACGTACATTCACACCACATCTGTGTAAAAAGGCAGGAAAGTGGTAAGGAAACTTCAAGTGGGGTGAAATATAAGACTGGGGGGGACAAAAGTAGAAAGAAAACCTTAAATTGCAGGATATGAGTTATTCTAGGGGATCCCCTGAATCCTTCCATTCCTAGTGCGGCTATAATCTAAAAGGTCCCACAATACTGGGCATCTTTAGGAAGGATCTGGAGAACACTGAAAACTCTGAGCTGTTTGAGAGCATAGGAAGTATGCCCCCTTGATATGCAGGCAACTCTGGTTTCTTTATACTAAGACAAATCTAACAGTGGAAGCGGGGCAGTTAACAGAACTAAGGGAATAGAGGACTGCGGAAAGACACAGGAGTCATATCAGTAACCTTGACAGTGATATTCCCGTTGCAGCCATAAGGATTACCATTTCAAAAGGGAAAAAGGATTTTTTCCCCCTCAAAGACCTAAAGGGCTCAGATAATCCATAACCTAGCTAAATCTGAAGGAGAATCCTCAGCTTCTTCAAAGAATTTGACTACTGACTATTAACAATTTTGCTTATCACAATTATCCTCTGAATTTGAGTATTGATGTATTATGGGCAAATCTGAAATACAGTCTATAAACTAAACCCTCCTACATAATACATATCATACCTCACTTCACCATTCTCCGAGTTACTTTTGTTTGTATTACCTTAATTCTCACAACAGTCCTAGAAAGTGGACATTGATTCTTTTTCCATTTCTTTTTCAGTTAACAAAACAAACTAACCCTAACTTTCCCAGATCACATAGGTACTAAGTGGCTAAACCATGACTTGATTCAATGGTAGATTAAATAGTAACTTTAATTTGAAACATTACATAATTATCAAGGACAAACTACAGAAAACCACGCCAACATTTTAAGATTTTGTTCGCTATTCCCACCTCAATGGCTTTTAGTTACTTCTGTTTAAAATAGCACAGGAATAAGGGCCTCCCTGGTGGTGCAGGGGTTAAAGTCTCAGGGCTATCAAGGTACATGGCCAGCCACTGTGGCCTGAGCTCTATCCCCAAACCCACATAGTGCAGCAGACCTCTCCTGTCTTGCCAGCTACTCCCCTCAGCAGTGTATTTCAGTAGAGACTCTGTCTCTGGTGAATCCTCTCACCACCCCCCATTCTTGTATGCATAAATAATAAAAATCTTTTTAAAAAAGGATTAAACTGTCCTTTGAAAAGATAGGAGTGTTCATATTTTAAAAATAAAGCATTTACCTATTCTTAAAACAGGAAAGCACAATTATGCTATGGCTAAGAAAGGCCTGACTGAATTTAGAGAAAAATATGTAAAAGACATTACAAGAAGAAAACCATTCTTCTCCTACAAGGGGAAAACGTACAAACTCTTATTAATCTCCTGGCTCTCTAACTCAGTAAAAGTCAGAACAAATGGAACCAAAAACAGGCGCCACTAAGGATGCCAAAGTTAAAGACAACAGAATTTCAAAAGATGTCATTGAAATTTTGAGGCCCCTTTTGTATATAAAGCGTTTCAGCTCATTACTGACTTCAAGCTAGTGGAAAATTTTTGCTTTTCTCAGGGCTACACACACACACACACACACTCACTCACTCACTCACTCACTCACTCACTCACCAGAGCTCTGCTCCACCAGGGCAGGCTAATTTGAAGAGAAGGCAACTTCTCTACGAACTAGGTCAAGCATAGCCATGATGTCTCCAAGGCTGCACCCAAACGTGATTATCCCAAGCTGCTTAATACCCTGTCACTGATAAAGGCACGTGCCGATACTTATTCAGCAATTGTCTTGTCTGCCACAGCTGTTGCTCTTGAAACCCCTCTCAGAATTCAACATAAAATCTGTACCTCCTCCTCTTCATGACCTTTCTTTCTCCAAGACCCTTTCTGCTGTTCTCATTAGAACATTAGATCACATAAAGTAGCATTTTCATTACACAGCACTGGGTGCAGATTGCAAAAAATAACTGATAGGTCTCCTTTATTATCATAAAAAAGCGTTATTGTCCTGGCAGAGAACAGTCACACCATGAAACTCACAGATTAATGGGCATCGTGTTAGGTGGATAACAGTAAACAATAAAAAGATGCAATCCCAGCAAAGCCCTATTATCTTGAGTTCCGGCTGGATGTAATGCTCAAAAAGGCCGCTGGAGGTCCTAGTGACCCTTCCCACAGCTGCTGGCCCTGTCCTGGGGTGGGGGGGGTCCATCCTCACGCAAAGCTGAGCAGTTGGGAGTGGTGTGGCCCTCAGCAGATCCATTCCATCCACACCAAGGGATCTCTCTTCATGGTGTTATGGCCAGTTTGCAAGTCTTTAGGTAGGCCAGGGAGAGAGTGAGGCAGTATTTACTGAAAAGCTGATAGGAAACCAAAGAAACCTTCAATCAGGGAACCATAAGAAAAGGCAGATTCACAGAGGTTTTGCCTAAAACAGCAACAGCCAAAGTTATCCAACCAAAGATAAATGTCTTGAAGACAATAAAAATTACAAGACAAATTCCAACCATTTAGAGCAACCTACAATGAAATGGCTAATTGGAAAAATGCTAAGCCCGCCAATATAGTACATATATACATATAGTACAAAGTTGGAGAAGCTGCCCAGGATTTTAGAGCTGGGACTCTGGATGGTGGATCAGATAACCTTAGTTAAGGTTTCTCCAGTTGTAAAGTTTATGGTACTCTGGTTTGTCAAACTTAGTAGCTTTGTTTACATTTGTAGAAAGTATTTAAGACATCAGTTGCGAATTTACAAAAACAAGAAGGGAAAGGTGATGATTCAGTAGCAAAGTTTCTTATGTTCACTGGGTGGGACTACTCAAATCATTTTCATTTTAAAACAATCAAAATATAAACCACCTGTGTTAAGTATTTTCTCTGGTGTGCTACAACTTTAGCAGGGGACTATGCACAAGAAGCTCAATAAATGTAACTAATAACTCTACGTAGACTGTATGTACTGTGTGCCCAAAGAAGTTATTTGTCCCAGGACTGTTTTAACTCTTGCCACCAGCAGGATGAAACTGACCTTTCAGCAAAAACCATTCCATCAACTCAGCTGAGACCTTGAAGACACTTTTAATCAAGGTGGTACCCTGTGAAAATCTAGCAAGTGATGTTTTCAATTCTTATGAAATGGAATAATACGAAATAGGCAGCAACTACATTAACCAGGCACTGGGGTGAAGCCTTTTTTGCATAGCTTTACTTTTTGGCTTGAAATACTATAAATTCAGGCAACTGTGTCACACAGTTTTGAAATAGAGGGTTATCCAGAATGCTGGTTAATTTAAATCGCTGGAATAAACCAATGTGAAAGTCTTCGGTGTCAATATGTAACAAAACTATCTGGATTTACTGCAAATTCTCTCTGGGTGAACCATAATAAGCTAGAGACAGAAGGAAAACTTTTTCTCCCTTTGGAGCGATCAAAGTGTATGTTTCTCACATACATAGACTTTGGGGCAGTGAGTGGAAGTGTTCTGAAATAACGTGAAGATTCCCAATCGCGGCCAATCTAATCTGTGCACTGCAAATGAAAAAAAAATCCCTAAGGATTTTGATAAAAACCACTAAGATCGCTTTCTCCAAGCTCATCTGGAAGAAACTAGCTTAAGAAGAGGCTTAAAAAAGTAACCTCCTCCAAGCAAGATAGACTATCTCGCTCAAGCAGTGGAGAAGTCTCCTGAACAACATAACGCGCGGCCAAGTTTTGAAAAGGAAGGACTTTAAGCAGGAATAGGCACCTTTTGGCGCTGGAACCCGCTGAAGAGCTTCAAGCACCCTTAAAGAGTTGACGTCCGTTCAGTCCCACCTAGGGCCCGCAAGAGTCCCACGGAAGGGGACATCTGGGTGAAGTCCTGTGCTACAGTGCGGCCGGCAAATCTGCAGCAGCCAAGAGCCAAGTTTCATCCCAACTTTCAAAGGCACAGACACCCCCAACCCCCACGGCTCCCCCTCCTCGCCCATCTAGACCAGGAGGGTGCGGGAGGGAGCTGGGCGCAGCGAGCAGCAGGCGCGGCGATCGTGGGAAAGGCTTGCGGCGGCGCGCCGGGGCTGAGAGCAAACTCCCGACTCCCGGTGCCCCGGACGCCCGGAGTCTGTTCCTGCGCCCGCACGTCCCAGGCAGCGGCGAGTGGGTTGCCGCGAGCGCGTGGGCGTCCGCCGCCGTCCCCCCACCCCAAGGCAGGCGGGACTTGGGACGATCCGCGGGGTCCGGGGTTCCATCACCCTCCCCCGCCCCAGCCGCGCCCGTTAGTTTCCTCCGCCCCGCCCGTGGCCGCTGACCGCGGCCCTTCGGGGGCGCCCGGACTCGGCCGTTTCCCCGCCCGCCCCGTCGCGCCCCAGGGAAGGTGGGGTCCCAGCAGGAGCGCGGGGAGCGCCGTCGGCGCGGAGCGACTCCGGCGTCAAGTTTCGGGGCGCTCGCCGCGCGGCTCCCAAAGCCCCAGGGCCCAGGAGGCCGCCGCCCGCGCCAGCCGCCGCGCCCCCGGGAGTCCTCGGCCCGCTCACCCATCCGTTCCCGCATGCCCCGCAGGGAGGACGCGCTGCCGGCGCGGTCCGCCATCTTCAGAGCCGCTGAAGCGCCGGCCACCGCGGGCTCGGGGGCCCAAGTGCGCAGGCTCCGGCGCCGCCGCCGCCGCTCCGGACGGGCCCCGGGCCGTCGCCCCCGGGGGCGGGGCGGGGCGGGGCCCGAGGTGCCGCCGCGCCCCCTTCGGACTCGCGATTTGGGCAGCGCTGCTCTCCGATCGAGGAAACCCTGCCACCCCGGGAAGCGGCCGCCTCGGTCTGAAGACGCCGTCGGCGACGTTCGGAGCTGGCCTCACAATCCCCTGGCGGCCAGCCAATCAGCGCGGGCCCGCATTGTCGCCGCTCATCACTTTGGCCTGGCTACGCGGAGCGTGACTTCATTCGTTCCCGCCGGGAGCAGGTACCGCGTGCCTCCTGCGGGCGCGCGGTGATGAGCTGGCCGGTCTTTGCAACGCGCGGCGAGAGCGGCCCCAGGGAAGGGAAGAGGCCCTGGGAGAGGGATGGCTTGCTTGCGGGGGGCTGCTAGGGGCCTCCTCAAGAGTAGAGGCTTTCCACTGTGGGCACAATCACGACACCGTTAGGTCTCAAAGTTAGGTAACATATCTTTAGGGTGAAGGACAGGACTCCTTGGCAGGAGTCTCTCCCAATTTTGGAGGCGGCCCTTCTTTGGAGGTTACAGACCCCCCCCCCCGCCACACACACACAGGGAAAATAGTAATAAAAGGTCAGCGCCCTGCAGATGCTCCCTGTACCTGGTGGAGTGGCTCCCGTGTGAGTCTGTTCGACAAACGGTTGTAGGGAGGCAGTTCTGGGAATGGGACCTCAGGGATGGTTCAAGGGATCCCCAAGTGGGGCAGGCACCTGTGAAAGAGCTCTTTGATGAGCCCAGTCTTCAATGACATGGGAACTGTAAGACAGAAGCTAGTAACAGCAAAGCACTTACTGCCTCGTGTTATGTGCCGGACACAGTTCTATAACTGCATTACATATATTCACTCATTAATCCCCCCGCTGCCCCAAGGCATGAGGACAGTAAAACCAATGGAGGTTACCAGTGTATCCAGAGGCACACAGTAAATGACAGACCGGAAGTTGAACTGTAAACAGTATAGGGGTGCTTGGCTTTATGGGACATTTTCATGAGAGTTGAGCTATATGGAATTCATAAAGGATTAGTATCCATAATGCCAAAAGAAAATACATGAGAAAAAGACAACCTCCAGTAAAGTGAGCAAAAGGTATAAATGGGCCTTTCAGGGGAAATAAATGGCTAATAAGCATAAGAAAAGATGCTCAAACTCTAGCAATCTATAAGTACAAAGGGAAACTACAAGATATCATGTTACACCTACAGGTTTGACAAAAACTAAGGGTGAACAATAAATGTTGTGGGTGTAGGTTAATGCCTTTGGGGGAAAGTTTGGCATTACAACATCATAACATATAGAGATCAATACTTTGCATGACATACCTGATGCTAGCCACTGTTGATAGTTCACACATGTGATTGGAGCACCAGTAGAACGTGGGCACAAATGTGTGTGCACATGAACAATAAGCTTTGGCGAACTTACCTAGAACTTAGGCAAAATCTAGAAAAATGCGTCACATTTGTAGTTTCTTGTAAAGATATTGACCCCATTATTGTTGACATTAGAGGAAACATTGAAATCATCCAGACTGTGACATATTCTCCCAAACTGGCCAAAATTGAATGTCGTAAAAGATTAAAAAACGATCGCTATGGAAGTGTGCTCCAAACTGAGAAAACTGGGGTCCTCTGTGGTGGTGCAAGGGTTAAAGACACAGAACTATCAAGCTATCTCTCAGCCACTGTGGCCCTAGTTCAATCCCTGGCCAGGGAGCTAACCCACTTGGTGCAGCAGTCCTCTCCTGTCTCAGCCGCTGCTCCCCTCAGCAGTGTATTTCAGTACATCTGCCTGCTCTGCTCCCCACTCTGTCTCTGGTGAATCCTCTCCCACACCTCTGGCCTACATCCCAGTTCTTGTATGCATAAATAAATAAATCTTAAAAAAAAAAAGCAGAGCTGAGGAAACTAAAGAGACCAAATGGGATGCATGATCCTGGATTAGAACCTGGATTTCAAAGACCAGCTTTAAAGGGCACTCTTGAGAAGGGGCAGTTGGGAAACTTTGAATATGAACTATTTTTAAAATGATGACAACATTAAAAGTTTTGGAAAACACAGTGCAGGACAAATGAAATGATCAACTATCTCATCAATGTTCAAGCTTCCCAATTACCTTTTTTTTTTCTTTTCTTTTACATACAAGCTGGGGTACAGGCCAGAGGTGTGGGGCGGTGAGAGGGTTCACCAGAGACAGAGCGGGGAGCAGAACAGGCAGATCAGAAATACACTGCTGAGGAGAGCAGCGGGCGAGGCAGGAGAGGTCTGCAGCACCATGTGGGATTCTCCCCAGCCGGGCGTCGAAATCGCATGGCGCGCTGCCGACAGCTCCACAGCGCAGCGCTCAACCGCTGCGCCACCAGGGAGGCCCCCCAATTCCCATTTTTTATGTTTGAATGAAAACCCAAACCAGGTCCACACATGGTATAAATGTGCCTTTTAAGCCTCTCTTTATCTGTAGATAACCCTCTCTATCCTTGACATCTTTGTGAGATCACTGTGATGTTTAGAGCCTGTTCATTCATTCCCTATATAAGTCATGCAGTCACACTGTCCCTACATAAGTTATTCAGTTGACCACCTACTCTGAAGGTGGGGAAGGAGCCGTGCCCCATACTGATTCTGAGCTAATGAATAAACATCAGGGGCCGCTTAAATATGTTCTTGGGGCTAGAGCAGTTCTCTAAGGAGCTCCCCTGAGACTGTCTGTACATTCTCAGAAAAATATTGCAACTGGAAGCTGCCAACTTGGGGAGAGTGAGTCTACTCTGGGAGGCAACCCAGACTGGAGCTGGAAAGAACCCAGGGAGCCCCCCCCTTCTTTTCCCCAGTGAGCAAAAACAGAACTGCAATCCTGCTCACTGTTCCCCCCCACCCCCTGCTTGGCTCCTTTCCCCCTTAAACCTGACACCAGCAGGAAAAATATTCAGTCATAATAGGTGTAGGAACTGTCACCTTTTCTGTTAAATGCTGAACGTGTAAAAAATGGAATTCACATGTAACAGACACTCAGTTGACTTCCCAAGTTTAACAAATTTGCATTTTAACTGCTACAATTGTTGGGGGGAAAAACGACATCAGCAACAAACTCCACAGGAAGGTTTAGGGACCCCCACCTCAAGCCAAAGAGATCCAAGACCCCTAGAGCTATGAATCCCAGAATTCCATCATCATCCAGAAGAGAGGATTACCGGAAACTGAGGGGTGGAGTTAAGCAGACATGTTGGCTATATAACGGGGGCTTTTGACCTTGGGGCGCTCTTGCTTCTCGCTGGGCTACAGCGTGCATGCAATTGGGGTTTCTAGCTCTTCGGATCTGGTGGGACGTGTTTGGATATTTATCTCTCTCCCTCGCTTTCTCTTTTGTCTCCGAGTTACTCATTTTTTTATTTCCCTTTCTTTTGTAAATAAACCCTTTTATTAACCTTTTTGTGAGTGCCTGCAATTGTTCTTATTATAAGTCCTTTTTAAGCGCACAGGTGAGAACCCACAGTCAGGCACCCCATTGTATATCGGGGTTGCCCTGTAACAGTTTGGCGCCCAACGTGGGGCCCACGTTACACCCGTAGGCACATTGAGTTTGCAGGACACGTGGCATAATCCTGGTTTTGAGTCTCGATAAGTTTTTTTTTTCCTTGCGTACAGCTATCTCTTGAGTCTCGATAAGTTTGTTTTTTTTTCCTTGCATACAGCTATCTCTTGTGGGTATTTTATTTATTTTTTTTTGACCCAAACATGGCCTCGACCATGAGTTTCAGCAATTTTCTCTCTAGCATAAGGCCGTTCAGTTTTTTTCCGACCTTAAGTTTAGATTCCCTCTTTCCTTTGAATATTACCTCTAGCTTCATAAGTATAAACAATATGGTGAGACCTGGACTATGACAGATGATTTTGCTGATGTACGCATCCATGGGTGGTTTACAAGCCATCCCTGTGTTACAATTGGTGCTTTTGGGTCTCTTTTTGGTAATATGTTTGAGTGTCATTTGTTGTATTTTTGTGAGAGGTGGACACTCTGCTTTACCTAATGAGAATATACAAGAGCAAATCCAGGCTCTTAATTTAGTGATTAAGAATATGAAGGATGGAAATTGTTTTGAGTTAGCCTTTAATAGTATGCAGGACCAGATAAACAAAAATCTTACTGCTTTTGATTCGGCCTTTAGAAGCATGCAGGACCAGATACAGTTTACAATTAACAAAAATCTTATGGCTTCTGAGTCAGCTTTTAAAAGTATGAGGGACCAGTTACAAGATGCCCTCCATAAACTGGATATGGCGGAGACTCGCCTGTTGGGAGAGTTGCCTGTTGGCACAGAGAAGAGATAAACCTTCCCCTCCCTCTGAGGACAACAGCATGGGGGCTGCGTTAGAAGAGGGGGATTATAATCTGTTACATACTTTAAACCCATCTGTTCAGAATCCTCCGCATGACAATGCCACTCCTGTGGAGACCCCTGAGGCTCCACAGCCCCCACTGCCCTCTGGGGAAGTAACTAAAATGGTGTCTCCTTCCCATACTAGACAGGGTACCCACTGTGGGAGAAAGAGTCACCCTAAAGCAGGACAGTTCCCGCTGCGGCAAATGCCAATGGGTGGATTGAATGAACACGGGCAGCCTGCTGGGTGTTTTTGGTCACATCACCCCTTTCGTACAGCAGACCTTCTAAATTGGAGGAGCTCTGTACCATCCTACCGGCAAGACCCTAAGAGGATGGCAAACTTATTTGCCTCCATCTTCCTCTCCCATCGCCCTAACTGGGCAGATATACAGTCAATTTGCAAACCTTATTGACTTTGGACAAGCAGAGGATGGTTTTTAGGAAAGCCAGGGAGGAGGCTGATCGTCTCCACCAACAGGATGTAGAGTCCCCAGAACCAGAGGTGGCTGTCCCAGTAGTAGATCTCAACTGGGACCCAAATAATGGGGGAATGGAAATGCTAGAACATTATAAGAAGTGTTTACTGGTAGGTCTACAACAGGGAATCCCAAAACAGAAAAAATTCAATAAAATATTGCAGCTGGAAGAGCGGTCTAATGAGGACCCATCAGAGTTCCTCGAAGGAATCATCCAAACATATAGCACCCATATGGATATAAATTCGGATGCCCCAGAAAATGCCCGTCTGATCGCTATGGAGTTCATTACGCATAGTGCAGCAGATATAAGGCGGAAATCAGCAAAGGTGGACGGCATCACAGAGATGAGTCCGTCCCAATTGGCAGACTTGGCATTCAGGATTTATAATAACAGAGAGGAAAGGAGGCCTAAGCCTGCAACTATTTTCATACAGAGGGAGTTCAGGACACGATTTCAGGGAAACAGTAACAGAATGGGGAGAGGACCCAGGAGGAGTGACCCCAGGAGAAGTGAACCCTTAGGGAGAAATCAGTGTGCTTTCTGCAGGGAAGAGGGACATTGGAGATACAGTTGTCCCAGATTGCAGGTAAACAGGAGACGGGATGATGAAAGAAGGCAGGAAAGGAGGCCGATGACATCA